>PVKE010050754.1:0-10857 GCA_004027555.1 Craseonycteris thonglongyai
GAGGAAAGTTTGAGGGACCTTTGAGACAACATAAAGCATAAAAACTTTCACATAGGGGAAGCCAGGATGGCTTAGTGGGTTAAGCGCTCACTTTGCAGCTCCAGGGACTGGGGATCGAATCCCGGCCCCAGCCTGTGCGGAACCATATGCTGAACTGGGAGCTCCCCCAGTTCAGTTCTCTCTCTGTCTCTGTCTCTGTATCTCTCTCTCTCTGTCAAAAATAACTAAATAAATAAAAATATATTTAAAAATAAAACAACAACTTTCACATCATAGGAATACCAGATAAAAACAGAGTGCAAGGGGTAAAGAAATTGTTTGAGGAAATAATGACTGAAAACTTCCTCAAACTGGCAAAAAAAAAAAAAATGACATACCATTCTAGTGTATGTTTGATATCATCTATTTTTTTTGTTATCTGAGGAATCACTTAAATTTTCTGATAATCAATTGCTATTTCTTCCATAATCTACCATTAATAATAATTTAATGACATTATGATAATGAAATCCTTGTGACCATTTTGAAATCACTGTTTTAATTGAAACCTTTCAAAGACTGTTAAAATGGGTTTAATAAGTTTGAAGCTGGTAGCTCTATAGCTAGAATTCTCAATATATAAGTATAAGATCATGCCTTAAGAAATTTTCCGTTGTGAAATCACTGGAAACAATAAAATTTATAGTTTGTGGCTTGATTCAAAAAGACGAAATATTACACAAAACATGCCTGCGTGCAAGGAAGGAGATTTCATTACAATCTTATGGAGAAATATGATTATTTTCATGATATGCAAAACCCCTGCACACTTCCTCTACATTATTCTTTCTCTTGAATCATAATATCTACTATGATATAGCTGTAATTCTCTCAAGAACTCATGGCGTTTTATCACATTGACTTACATGAAAAAAATCAATGACAGATGGTTACATATTTTTGCTTAATTTTTTTTAGATTATCAAACACTTATAGTATTACTTATAGTATTTTATTCTTTTACCACTAGAGCCCTTGTTTTTTAAATCTTTAGTGCTTTCCTTTATTTTTAGTTGCTGCTCTAAGGATTAAAATACAGGTCCTTAAATTATCAAAATATACATTGAATTAATATTATGTCATTTTACATATAATGTCATAAATTTACAACAGTTAATTCTATTCATTCCTCATGTTCTTTGTGTTCTTTTGTCATATATTCACTTCTGTAATTATTACAATTAGAAAACATGTATTTGCAATTTTCTTGAAAACTATATTGACTTCAAATAATATATTGGTTTTTTTAACAATAAATTGACATCAAAGACCATATTAAAAAATAAGTAGTCTTTGCTCATGCAAATATAGTTACTACATGTGCAAACCAGACATAATGGCTACCTCATGCTGTGTTTTGAAATTTAAACATATAATAGGTAAGCAATTTAGAATTTAATTTCCTATAGAAGTAGATCTTAAAGATAGCTACTACCAATATATTTCCTATTTACACAAAAAAGACCCCCCAAAAAATTAACTTATATTAAATAGCTCCATAGCTTCTTACTCCTGGATATTCATAGTACTATGGCCCAAAATTGATTACTAGATACTTTCTGAAAACAATCTTAATGTTCCCATCACAATACTTCCGTTCATGTTTCCTGTTAATTAGCAACCCCTTTATCTCATCTCTGTATTTGTACATTTTCATCACTTCTCACCTAATATGTATTTACCCTAATGAGGTTTTTTTTCCCCCAATATTCCCACTAGAATACATTGTCTTAATCAGATGGGCTTCGTGTTTATCATTTGAAGTAGTGGAAAATTCACAAAAGATTTCTATAGAAATTGTACTATCAAGACCCCTTCAGAAAATTCCCAAATGAATGGTTTGGATGGTAGGGGTGGGTTTTATTTCTCTGTTTTTTACTTTAGGGATAATAAATACTGCTTATAAGTCAGTTTAGTCTTTTCAAGTTTTTCTGAAGATATTTATTGGTTGTATGGTCATTTTTGTTGTTTTAGTTCTTTATCTCAAATTTTCCTAAATATCATACATTCAATTTATGCAGATCTCTGAACTTGATCTTATATACTAGGAAAGCATCAAGCACATTATTCTGAACATTGAAACTCTGGAGCCTTGTGGCTAGAAAGATTAATTAGATTTTTACTACCACTTTATATTATATAGATAACTTAATAATTCATGTTTATAGAAAGTTATCAATTTAAAATGCACATGATACTAGTAATAGGAAAACAGTTGAGATAGAATTTTACTTGTGATAGGATTTTTCAATAATTTGAAGCAGGATTAAGATAGAATCACTATCCAAATATTCTAATATTTAAACAATATAAAGAGATCTCTGATTTTTCTAATTCTTAATGCACTTATAAATTATAAAATTTAAGCTTCAAGTGCAAGTGTTCACAATGAGATTTAGTAGCATGGGATAAGCATGATGGGTGGCAGATAGAGATCAATTTATAGCATGCGTTTTAATAATTCTGAGCAAAGTGATTGGGTAGAAGCTAACTGGAGAGGATAATTGTGAAGGCAAGGACCTCAACTTATAGGTACTGCTGAAATATCTACAGAGTCCACCCATAATCTATACAGAACCCAAAATGAACTGTGAAAGATGGTGAAGATAGAGAGATTAAAAACATCCACTGGCCTCAAGCTGTTTAGACAATACAAACAAAGACATGAACAATTACAGTTCCTAATCAATAATGGTAGACTCACTTCTTTCCAGTCACAAAGTAGCCAGTTAAAGGTAAGATTTACCAATGATAAACTTTATATTTCCCTGATAAACTTGAACTTTGGTTCTTGTTGTCTGTAGTCCTTGATGTCTATAGTTTGAACCCCTTCTTTCTCTGCATCTGCAAGACCCATTACCTGTGCTTCTTCAAGTCTTGTACAAATTGTTTGCTTTCAATGAAGCCTTTTCTGCCCATGTTGTTGAAAATGTAACATATGTTATCTTTTCCAGTTATCTCTATTCTAGTCTATTCTGCTTTACCTTTTTCAAATGCAACTGTAACCATTGTTCTTGGTAGATATTTAGCTTATGAATATATTGACTGTCTTTACCTTTGGTGTCATAAATACAGGGACTTTCTTAAAAAAAAATTTTTCCCACAAGCCCTAGGAAAGTACCTGTTAAAGATAGGTTCTCGGTAAAATGAGTATTTGCTGCCAGTTAGTGAATAGGCATGATTAGTAATTTAGAATTCCTAATGCCACAGTTCCTAGTATAAAATGTAATACATAATCTTGATTGGATGACAATTATTTTGATTGCCTTTACAGCCCAAAGTTATCTGAAAATTACCTTCTTTATCTCTTGTAGACTCATTTGACAGAATCTTAGAATGCAAGCATAAAAAAATTTTCATTTGTTGCTTTTTGGACAGAAATGTCAATTTCTCTTGTTGCACAGTTAGTTCCTTCATTTTTTTTTATTTTTATTTTTTTATGAATAAGTTCTGCTCTCTTAAATCCTCTGTGGAAATTGACAGATTATGTCTTAAAATGGACAGCATTGTAAAAGCCTCAAAATCCCTCAACTGTAAAATTTCAGTCATGGTAAATATACACAAAGTTTAGAAGACACTAATGTAAAGCTATAAAATAATGTTCTTTAGTAAAGAAATAAGTTGTAAGGAAATCTAACAGTCACAGAGAGTAATGATCAATTTTCCACAGCCTCTCTCAGTATCAGGTAAATGGTTAGTCTCTCCCATTTCGTTATCTTTGATACAATACCAATAAAGGAAGTATCCTTGCAAAAATGCTTCACTGCCAGGAATGGATCAGTCTGCAACTAATTATACATTCAAATTTTAGTATACTTTTGTTAAGAAAGGACTCCCAAAGAAAAATTGTCTTTATAATCCACAAAACTTGGCTAATCCTAGAGAGCCACCGTTAGTATTATTAAAGTCTTCTCCCAGCCTCAAAGAGCATATTAATGTTAATGAGGTTACACTAAGCCTACCAGACAGCATCCCATCAAACATGACCAGGGTTCGCTCTTTTGCACTGCAGAAAATCTCTTCAGGCTCTACGTCTCAAGTGAAGTTGCTTTTTACCTTCTCTTTCTCGTCTACTTGCTTTTTCTACCACCGTTGACGTTTTATGTTTGCCCTTTCATCTATTGTCTGTATAACTGCCTAGGCTCTTCATATTAGTGTTTGAATTGAAAAATGTGTTTGATTTCAGATCTGTTCCTAAAAGTTGTCTTTGAGATCTTTGTCACATTTTTTCCAATTTACTGAGATAACAATTGACATACACCATAGTATACGTTTAATGTTCACAACATACTTATTTGATACACAGGTATTGCAAAGTGATAGCCATAGAGACACCTTCAACATCTCACATAACTACCTTTTACATGTGTGTGTACGAAGAACATCTAAAATTTACTCTTTCAGCAACTTCCAAGTATATAATACAGTATCATTAACAATTATCACCACACTGTATATTACATTCCCAATACTTACTTGTTTTATTACTGGAAGTTTTTACCCCTTGACCAACATCTTTCCATGTCCCCAACCACCTAGCCCCTGGTTACCACTACTCTACTCTCTGTTTCCAAGTTTGGCTTTTTGTAGATTCCACATATATATGATGTCATGTAGTACTTGTATTTCTTTGTTTGTCTGATTTCACTTGGCACAATGCCCTTAAAGTCCATACATATTTTTGCAATGGCAGGATTTCTTTCTTACTCAAAACTGAATGATAATCCCTTGCATATATTTCACATCTTCTTTATCTACATTTTTATTGGTGGACACTGCAGTTGTTTCCATAGCTTGGCTATTAAGAACAACTCTGCAATGAACATGGGAGTGAAGATACTTGAGATCCTGATTTCAATTTCGTTTAATATATATGCAGAAGTAAGATTGCTAGACTATATTGTAGTTGTATTTTTAATTTTTTATGTTCCTTCATACTGTTTTTCACAATGGCTATACATATCACATTTCACCAGTAGTACTCAAGGGTTCTTTTTCTACACATTCCTGACAACACTTACTACCTCTTGTCTTTTTTATGGTAGATATTTTAATAGTGTGAGGTGCTATCTCATTGTGGTTTTGATTTGCATTTCTCTGGTGATTAGTGATATGAAGCACCTTTTTATTAGCTATTGGCCATTTGGATATCTCATTTGGAAAAAAAAAACATTCACTTCCTTTGATCAATTTTTTATTGGTGAGTTTTTTGCAATTCAGTTGTATGATTACTTTATATATTTTGGAGGTTAGCTTTTTATCAAATATACAACTTGCAAATATTTTCTTCCATTTCATAGGCTGCCTTATTATTATGTTTATTATTTATTTTGCTGTAAAGATGCTCTTTAGTATGATGTAGTATGTTTCTAAACATGGTCTATGAATCAACTTCATTCTACCTGTTTCAATTTTTGGAAATAACTATTGAAATTGGTTCTTATGTTTTTATTTGTCCAAGATATAAGTCCAAATATTAGTTATACATTCAGTCCATTTTCTCTGTATTTCCTACTAAAGACCTTAATGACCAGACACATTATATTTACCACAGTTTAATAAATAAGTTAATCAGATATTTTAAATCCATCATTTTTCTTATTGAACTGACTTTGAAGTCTTATAGTCATTTTATATTTCAGATATTATATTATATTCACATTCATTGCTTTAATCTGTTAAATACTTAGATTAGAGAAATTTTATAAAAACATATATGTATCTTCAACCTCACAATAACCTTTTAAGACAAACAACATAATCATTTCACAGAACAAAACATCCTGAATATTTTATATAAAAGAGCTAGTAATAACAGAATGTAGACCACAAGTGTCTTTTATAAAACTAATGACAACTTTTTATTGTTCTATAATCTCTCTGGAATTAAGTTCAAGGATTTATCGATGTTTCCAGGAACATTTTTTCTTGATTCAGGACCTTGATATCATCCCACAATCTGTTACATTTTTTCAGAATTCTTATTGGATGATTTATTCAAGCAGAATCCTTTTAATAAATATAAATCAGTTGCATATTTTTTATATTTTCTCTTTGCATCTTAGTAATGTTAATTTACCCTTTAAAAATTGAAGTCTTCATTTTCTTTTCAGAGTAGAAAAAGCTAAAGATAATTATAATGAAGCCCTCCTATGCTACACACAAGACATTAATAATCGTTCCGTTTTAGGGACTCATGTAGATTTTTAATATCTTTCCCAATTTGTTCAATCCAACAGAATAAAAAGTCCTTAGTATATTGGCTCTTAAACTTAGATGATTATCAAATAATAATTATCAAAAAAAATCAAAGAATTTTTTTGTTTATTCTATTGTTGCATTAACAAATTACCACAATTTATCACCTTATAACATCTTCTAATGAAACAAAAATCTAACATGTGTAAATTACAAATCAAAACTATTTCAAATGAGTTCTCTGATGAGGTTGTCTCACATCTCAAAAATCAAGCTTTTAAACAGGCTGGGGTTGTATCTGGAGGATATAGGGGGAAATCCTTTTGTAAGCTCATTCAAATGATTGACTCAGTCATGGCCAATTATGTCACACTAAGGTGGTTGAATTCAGGTCCCCATTTCTTTGCTGGTTGTCAGTCAGGATCCATTCTTTGCTCCTAAAGGCCACTTACATTCATTCTCATGTATCACCTTCCAGCGAGTGGTGGTCTGTCAAATCCTCCACATTGCTCTGATTTCTTCTTAAGCCACATGCCAGAGAAATGTATATGCATTTAAATAATAGCTTTATTGAGCTATAATTCACATATCATACTAGCAATATATTTATAGTACAAAATTAGATGACTTTTAGTATATTCGTAGAATTGAGCAACCATCACAATAAATTTTAGAATATTTTCAATACCTCAACATTGAAATTTTTCATGAAATTTTGGACATATTTCTTTGACTAAATCTATCGAAAAATAAAAATTAATTGGCTCTTTAATGTTTTAGATATATTGTATCATTCATGATTGGTATATTTTGGTCAATATATATTTATTTATAAATAAAATAAAGAATACTATATTGTCATTATCTTCAAGGTTAAAAACTCAACAACAGTAAGCATGAAAAAAGTAGTAAGTAGTTCTTATACCTCTGACATTCACTTTTATAACTGTGCAAAAGGTAGAAATATAAAATAAAGTTGATAGCAAGTAAATCTCTACTAATATAACCAACTAAACCACTTGAATAATATATAAATATTACCTAATCTCAAAAATAAGACTAAATTAGTCAAGAAAGTTCTTGTAATAGGTAAGATATGAATTAAATCTCTTTTTTAAATTATGGTAGAGACACTGACTAATTCTGTTAACAAATTTTTAAGTGCACAATAGAATACTATTAACTATAAATACAATGTTGTATAGAAGATTACAAGAATGTATTTATCTTATATAACCAAAGCTGATTTATTTTAAGGTATCTCATAACTTATCTCTTTAAAAGATATAAAATATCTCTATATATGTGCTTTATCTCTTTAAAAGCTATGAAGATATAAGGCATCTCTTTTCATATGTGCTTTATAATCCCACATTCTTTGGTTTCCTACAGTAGACATATTATTATATAATAACAATGCTAACAACATAGTGAGCATTATGCATAAATGCATAAAACACACAGTACTTGAAAAGTGTTCACAAATAAAAATGTGCTTCACATTTAATAATTAGTGAAGAAGAAATGTTAAATATAAGTACAAGTAAGTGTAAGGTAGCATTTTCTTTATACAGTTTGAGGAATGTCATGTAATAGTGATTCAATATAGACTACCAATACCACAATATGTGTTAGTCATATAGTTGACAAGTTAGGTCTGGCTGGCCTCAGTTTCTCTCCACATGGGTCTCTTCACAGGTCTGCTTGGCTTTTAACACCGGCTGGATTTTGTGGATACAAGAGCCAATATTCAAAGATACAGGAATAATAAGACCCATGGTCTGGGTTGGGAAACTATACAACATTATTTTCACTATATTTTTATGGTCACTGTAGTTACAGATGCCATGCATATCTGGGGACAGGTACTGGTAGCAAATCTCTTGACTTCAGGAGTGTCAGTGAATTTGTGACTATCATTATACTACCAAAATCTGTCCTCTGATCTCTAATTGCTTACATTCTACAATATACAAAATATATTCACATCCTCCCAATATCCTTAGATTTTTCCATTAATGGAATCAGGCTCAGGTAACAACATGTGGTTTTCTAAATCAAATCTAGGTTTCTTTTATACATTGTTACTTCTGTATTGTCCCTTCTTAGGTATATCAACTATGAATTAAGGAGAGAGGCTAGTTTCTCACCACTCCCAGATAGATCAGGCAAAGATATGACACAATAAAGTCCTGTTTAAAAGAAAAGCAGGGAAAGCCAGGATGGCTCAGCGGGTTAAGCGCTCGCTTTGAAGCCCCGAGGACTGAGGATCGAATCCCAGCTCCGGCCCAGGCGGACCCACATGCTGAACTGAGGAGTTCCCACAGTTCATTTCTCTCTCTGTCTCTGTATCTCTCTCTCTTTCTGTCAAAAATAAAATAAAAAATAAAAAAAATAAAAGAAGTAGAAAGCACCTAAAAAAACGGTAAGCCCTAGTGCATAGGTTGTCTGAAATCCAAATGGGCATATATGACTAATTCTCTTTATTTTGTATAGGACAAAAAATTATAAACAAACACACACACACACACACACACACACACACACACACACTCTCTTGAAGCCATAAAAGCCTCTATTCTTTCTATTACATGGTTGGATATGTTTTTGTTGTTGTTTGTTTGTTTAATTAAGTCTCACTTCTCCTGCCAAAAGTTATAGTACTCAGATCTTGGCTATACTCTTTGGGTTCTTGTTTTTTTCCTCTGAGTACTCATTCTTTTTCCATAAAGTAGCTTTCTAAAAAGACTGCTTTCTACCTTTCTCTCTGTGAGTCTTCCATGTTTGAATTTTCAGATTTTTAAAAGTTCTATCTTTAAACTGTAAGGTATGATAGGATTCTTAGAAACCTTATTAAAACAAATCCTTAAATTGTTCTGAATTTTTTATTTATAAAGTTGATAGTCATGTGTGTGACAACTTTTAACTCTAAATCATATTTTCCTTTTTTTTTTAGTTCATTTTACTGTTTGAGAGGAGAGAGAGCGAGAGAGAGCGAGAGAGCGAGAGAGAGAGAGAGAGAGAGAGAGAGAGAGAGAGAGAGAGAGAAAAGGGAGGAGGGCCTAGAGCAATCTCCATAGTTGTACATCATTAATTGTAACATAGTTTTATTCCATACAGGTGAATATAGGGCCATGTGGGGCAGGATCTAAACTGGGGCCTCCCACATGGGAGGAGAGATTCTTCACTGGCATCCAGTGGTTACCAGTTGTGCCCCGATTCAGCATATGCATATGGGCTTGCGCTGGCCTGGGCCAAGATTAAATCCCCAGGCCTTGTGATTGCAAGGTAAGTGCTCAACCTGCTGAGCTATCCTGGCATCCCCATATTTTCCTTATCATTTTCTGTATTTGAACTTTACCTTGAAGTCACAAGTATTTCTTAACTTACTGGAGACACTGGGATATATTTTGCTTCATTTTCAAAACTCGAAAATTATGACTCTTTTGTATTGCAACTATATCCTATGCAAGAAATAACAGTTCTGTATTTATCTTATTTCTTTTTTCACATATTTTACTATATGCAACTAAAAACACCAACTGGCACTAGATATTCTGATTATAAATCTCCTTTGTAGGTATATTTTTTATTTTCTATACTATAGTAGACAACACTATGTTTTCCATTACTACACAGTATGAATCATCTTTTATTCAGTCTTTCTCATATTTATTCAACATCTTTCAAGCCTTCACCAAGAGTGTCTTTGAGACTCATCTAAGTTTTAGTAGTCTTCTGGTTCAACATGCAGGTTCAACTTGCAGCAACACAACATTTTTTGTTGTTCTTTCCTTTGTTTATTTTGGTACATGATTTTCTACTTCCAGCACCCAATTATGTTCTGGTTATCTACTGCTGTGTGACACATTACCCTGAAAATATTGTGGCTAAAAACAACCTTTGACCTACTCATATATTTTCAGGTTAGGTATGGCATAGTGGGAAACTCTCATATCTATTCTACATGATGTCAACCAGATCAGTTTTACTGTGGATCCACTTCCAATCTGTCTCACTCACATGTCCGGCAAGATAGTGAGGGCTCTTGGGCAGAAGCTACACCAAGTCTTTTAGTCAGGTGCTTCTGTTCTTCTCCATGTAGATCTCGCTATAATATTTACACTTTCTTATGGCACGGAGGCTTGGTTCCAAGAGTAGATATTAAAACAGGGAGAAAGTGAAAGCTGTAATTATTTAAACTTGGGAGAGACAACTATCATGAAATTACTTCCACCATATTCTATTGATCAAGTATCCAGGTGCAAGGTGTAATGACACAGCTTCATAACTCGATAGGAGAAAAGTCAATTACTTTACAGCCCTCCTTTATCCAACTTAGAAAATAATTAAATGTTCCATAAAAGCAATGCAATTTTAGTTTTGAAAGAGATTGTTTTTTCACTTATATTGCTTTTTTCCTTTCAATTATTAAAATTTGTATAAATAAAACTATTATTGTTTTTAATGAAATAAAACTATAGAAGTAAATATAAATATATATTTATATTATTTATTTATTTATTTATTTATTTATCTGTGGCACTATAAGTAGCTGCTATATGCTAAGTACCTGATCAAAGTTTTTCTAGTTATCTAGTTTTCCAGAGCGATATTAGA
>PVKE010050755.1:0-10852 GCA_004027555.1 Craseonycteris thonglongyai
ACTGGGCCGGGGTCTCACCCTGGTGAGAACTGAACTGGGGGCACTCCCCAGTTCAGCATATGGGTCCACACGGGCCAGGGCCGGGATTCAATCCTCCGTCCCCGAGGCTGCAAAGTGAGCGCTAACCCACTGAGCCATCTCAGCTTCCCCCAGACCTTACTTTTAAAATCAAAGATTGTTTATCACAAAATATATTCTTTCTTTCAATTCAGATATTTCCCAGATATCTCAAATACATATTTCACCTTGGACTCATCACACTTCTACATGTTCCTTATATGTTCAGTTTATACCCTTTCACCTAATGAGTGAGTCAAGGTACTCACCAGCATCCATATCTTGGTGTAGTTTTGTGGTTCTCTGCTCTAGGAGTTAACACTTTTAAAAAGGAAATTATATTTCCGGAATAACGTTTAAGAATTTAATGAGCCATACAAGTGTACAAATATAATCTTTACACATATATTCAGGGCTTAGTGATCTTATAACATAAGCCCACACCTTTCTATATTTGAACATCTGCTTTTTAATATGTTTTGAACTACTGTCATAGTCTCTTGATGCTTCTTTTAAAAAAGAATAGATGAGCTGTCAGTTCTTTCACTGAAATGTTAGTTTTCGCCCTCCCCGGCCCATATAGGAGTAGGCCCAGCTGCAACATGTCCAAAATTCTGAAGGCTTGCCTTACTCATAGAGTTTATCACCAACTGTAATAACTATTTGTTGATTTCTTTGTTTCCTCCAATAAGTAATGTGCTTCTGGAGGGCAAAAAGTTTTTCTGGCTCTCTTATAATCTTCAAGGACAAGTACAGTACCTGGCACAAAGTCAGTGCTTAATAAGTTTGGGTAAATAATACTGGAAGTTAAGGGTTTTGTTGATGGGATTGAGTAAAAAGGATAAAATTATGCACAGTTAAGTCAATACACTAATCATAAGTTTACATATGGAACACAATTTATATGCTTATATTTACTGGTCTTTCAAAAGGGCCACTAAGTTCATCATTCTTAAACTTAATAAGAAGAAGCACTATAAAGCATAGGCATTTAATCAAGTAGCATCGTCACCTGGACTTGACAGTGTTTCCACACATTTCTCCATGGTGGCATGATTAGTTTTCACCTACATTTTTCCTTGGCACTCCCCTCTCTGCCTTTACAAATTTTCTCCTGCTTCCCACATGAAATGTGATCCTAATGACTAGAATTCTGGCAGCCATGTTGGGAACTTAAGAAAAAGATGGAAAGAATCACAGAGACATTTGTCCTGACATTTTTGAGCCACTAAACCAGCAGTTACCTACCTCTAGACCTCTCATTACAAGAGAAAATAAGCCCTACTGTGTTTAAGTCATTATGACTAATAGATGTATTAGTTATACTAGTAATATTCTTAACTGATAGAATAGCCAAATGCCTGATATTATTCAAGTCATTTTGAGACATTCCTATTGTTTACATCCTGCCTTTCCACGTTGCTTCTGCAGCCCTTAACACACATGGCAACACAGCACAGCACACATTCACATATATATACCTCACTCATCAGTTGGCCTAAGCCTGGAATTCCACAATTTGAGACACATTTCCTTAATGTAAGTCTTTGATCTCTTTTAAAATATGAATGCCCCTAGAATTAGTAACACTTAAACCAGCGACATTCATTCCTTCAATGAACTGTTATAGCCTGTTTATTATGTTGCACGACTCTGCTATGGATCTGAAAGTAAATAAGTCACAGTCCAATGATAAAGCCATTCCTGAAGACTAACATTAAAAGTGGAGTCTAGATGCTCAGAAAGAGGTGTGGGCTTGCGTTATTGAGACATAGGAAGGTAAAACAGATTTGTTATGGTGAGTAAGGGAAGGTTTTCCAGAGGAACGTCCATTTCAGTTGTATAATCAGGACCAGTTAGGGTTAGTGGTGGGGAGAGGTGGGTGAAGGTTGGGAGAGGGATTACAAGGAAAATGTCAGCAGGTGGAAAAAACTCTAGGCCTCCAAGTGTGGAAAATAATGAATATTTTAGCCTAAATAACTCACAAGATATTACAGGACAGGGAAGAAAGAGTCTTGTATGCAATCTTATGAGTTCAAACTTTATGCTGAAAGTTAAACAAAGCCAGTGAAGTATTCTAATACATGTGATGGCATGATTAGGTTTTCATTTTTAAAGATTATATTTTTCAGTAATGTATAGAAAGTATTACATGGAAATAAGACAGTAGATGAAAAGTCCAAAGAGGAAGTTCTCTCAGAAACCCCAGTAAACAGTGATAAAGGTCTATGGCAGTAGCAGAGGCAGTGACGGTATAGTTGGTAAGGATGTGGCTACTGGCAAATACTTATGTGGTCACATGGATGGGGTCTGTGAACCATCAGGATTTAAAAAGAGTATAAGAAGAGAGGTTGGGAATAGTGCCCTTGTTCCTCAGTTGAGCAATAATAATACTTATAGCTATCTATACCAAACTTTTAACAGATTTCAAACAATTATAGAGGTTGAGTTTTAAACACCAGCCACTGACTTCAAAGTCTCTAGTACTGCCCCTACCACCAAGCAGCCGCCACTGATACATACTACCAATATTAGGAAAAAGCAATCTAGTGGAGAAGGACAAGAAAAACAGATTCATCTCATTATTTTTTTTCATTTTTAATGTATTTCATAAGAAGACAGAGATTTATCATAACATTTCTCAAGGTATTTCCAAGATCTTTTCAATTCACCAAGAGGGTGAACACTTTCTAATGGAGATATTATATCAGAGGCTTAGAAATAGTATATGGCCAAATGGCCAGCATGAAATCTCATAACAGCTGTTTAGATATGACTGTTGGAGGTTAAATATAAGTG
Organism: Craseonycteris thonglongyai; assembly: GCA_004027555.1. Classification (NCBI taxonomy): domain Eukaryota; kingdom Metazoa; phylum Chordata; class Mammalia; order Chiroptera; family Craseonycteridae; genus Craseonycteris; species Craseonycteris thonglongyai. The sequence goes on from PVKE010050755.1 coordinate 2,857, forward strand.
ATAAGTTTCAAAGGTTCTTTTGAAAAAGAACAAGTATTATGGAGCCAATGCAATTTTATTGTGCTGTCACTTCTCTCCCTTCTCTCACTGAGTCTGAATTTTCAGTCATTAGTCACTGTGGAATGTGGGATTCTCTCAAATGAGGTTTCAACCTGATGCCATCACAATTTCACCTTTTCACAGTTGAAATAATGTGAGGCACCCATGTAATAAGCTACACTAGAGAAGTGTAAATAATCTGCCACAGGCTGTCAGTGATTAGGATTGTTTGTCTAATAATGTCCTTAGGTCAGCCAGCAGGATGCTGTTCTTCTAACCTTGTCCCATGCTGATTTTGTTTTGTTTTTTCCATTTGCTGACTTCTCACAGGATGTGAATTTGATTACAATGTCATAGAACCGTGAAGAACTTCTTAGAATTTGCCAAGACCATACAGCATAGTCCATATTTTATAGTTCATATTTTCGTACAACATAGTTCATCCTTAATTCTCAAATGAAATCTGTTGAGGATGATTATAGAAGATGTCTACATAGCTACTAATAAGGATCCCTTGTTCCTCAAAAGATGACTTCACAGTCTTAGAAACATGTCTTAATTTTTACTTAATCTTTTTTCAAAATAGCACTAATAAGAAAATAACTGATTTAATCCCAAGAAGAATGAAGAGAATCCTTGACTATCTAAATTTGCTAATCTCCTGAAATAGCAAATATTTGAAACCCCTTCAGCTGATCCCTAATCCATTATACCTATGTGGACACAAATAACTGAAAATTAAAGCCCTGTGCTATTTTATAATGCACATTCTATTTACTAGATTGATAATGAGTTCTTTTTAAAGGTATCACTGATTCAGCCTCAAGTCACTGGCTGTCAAAAAAATGGCAGATTGCTCTTCTGATATAGTGACACTGCATGAAATATATCTTTGAACATAGGCTGCTATTTAAATTGTGGAGCTCACACCTAACAGAGCAAAAACATTAATTGGAAAATGTCTTAAGAAATATCACAATGTGTTGCAACATTCGAGTATCTGGTTACGTTCTTACAAAAAAAAAAAGAATAAAGTAAAATAATGCTAATTTTCTATTGAGATCATATAAACTATTGAGCACATATTTAATATGGGGACATTTTTTTTCTGGTCTGAGCTACAGCAGAAATGCTAACATTCTGAAACCTCCATTTTAGTAAGATACTTCTTATAAAATTCTGTAACTTCAGTTCTAACACTATCGTATTTTTATATTGAGTTACTTAAAGATGATAATTGCCACTCTTCCAAAAATTCCTGAGGCCTGCATTGCTTGGAAAACAAAGGAGGATTTCATGTTTTGGGGTTGGACGTAGCTATGCTTTTCTCCAGTTGGACTTATCAACCTGCACGTCCTATAAGACAAACAGCCTGTAAAAGTCTAGATTCAGATATTTTCCCCAGTTTCCTTGTTTGGATTTGTCATCAGTCCCAGAACAGGAGCACTGGACGTTCTATCCTGAAAGTCAAGTTTAAGTTAAAGCAAAGATAAATGAGGAAAATGAGAACCCCTACTTCCCCAGCTAGTCCAGTTGAATCCACCCTGGAAATCGATGAAAAGTTAGTGTTGTAGTCAAACCACCTCATATCTCTCTGTTCAGTCATCTCCAAATTCAATGTGTTAGGACTTTTATTCACTCAAATTTGAAATTAACCATATTCTCTTGCTAAAGAAAACTGGATATTTAGAGGTATCTAACTGGAAAATCGGTTTCAGTGAGGGTGGTTAAATAGCAGAGTTTATACACAGAGTTGGCAGAAGTAATGCCATAATGTAGTGAGGCTTGCTTTATCCTTCATGAGATAAACAGCATGTTAAACATTTCACCTAAAATATCATATAGTGTTGCTTAAGTGTGATATTGTTATGTTACAGAATTACATAATTATGATTTTATAATAAAAGGTTTGGTATAGATTACAAGCTTATAAAAAAAGGAGCATTACTTCTGCTAGACCCTGTATTTGTCATAGTGGCAAATCAACTGAAAACTCATAGATAAATTGAAATGCATCCCCACTATAAGAAAAAAATCTTGGGGAAGCCGAGATGGTTCAGTGGGTTAAGCGCTCACTTTACAGCGCCAGGGACCGGGGATCAAATCCTAGCCCTGGCCCGTGTGGACACATATGCTGAACTGGGAGCTCCCTCCCAATTCTTTCCTAAGGAGTTAAAACTAACATGAGCAGAATTGGAGCTCATATCTCCTGAGCTTTGACTTGTGGTAAAAATCCGGCCAGCAGCAATCATTCCTTAGTTTACACCTTACCCCATGTGCCTCCTGACACATCAAGGACTCAGTCCAAAGCTCCAGTTCAAGAAAAAAGAAAACTTAAAACATTTATTCAGCACCAAGTTGAATATAGCCAAGTTAGGTTTTTGCTAATTGGGCAGATTCCTTTCAATGCATGCAACATTTATTGAACCTACCAATAGGCAAAGTCCTGCGTCAGATCTCATAGAAGATAAAAAATGACCATGCATGTAAGAACCTAGATCTAGCAGGGGAATACCCAAGTATGCAAATAACTGCAATAAAAAGATACTCAACTCAGCTCTCAGTTTAAAGATTACTTCAGAAAGTTTCAGCCACTCCTCTCTCCCTGAATCTAAATAGGTCTCTCTTGTTAGCTTTTCTCCTAATAAGCTTTTGCTTTCTTTCATAACACTTGCCATAATATGCAATCATTTATTTACTTTATATTAATCTGTTTTATATTTGTATTTGTCTCCCTTACTTATAAGTTAGAAGAAGGCAGGAATGGCGTTTTTCTTTTTCTTTTTCTCACTGTTACTCAGAACTTAGCACTGTGAATAGGGGAGAGGGGAGGGCGGGGCATGATGCATGCAAAAATTCCATTCAATAACCAAAAGTGAAGTATGAATGAAGTGCAATTAATTGATCTGAGACTTGGGAAGATTTCATAGAGTTAGGGAAATTTAGTAACTAGAATTTCAGTATACAAAAGGGAAGGGAAAGACTATCTCCACTGGCTAAGGGGAAAATGAGCAAACACAGAAAAGCAGGACATTGCAAGTCATATTTCTGAAGTAGTGGGTTAGATTAGAATATGTCACTTATGAGGAAGAAAGTAAATAAATCTGAAGGGACATGAGGGACTACTTGCGAAGGTTCTGTATGACATATCAAGAATTTTGGCACTTAGTTTTATAATACTTAGTCATAGAGTTGTTTTCTTTTTATTCCTTATGCATTTCTGTTTCTTCATTTCAAAAATAGAAATAGCATCACGTTATGTGCTCGCCATCCAGAATCAGCTCACTTTCCATCATCATGTGTTTGATTCCCCCTCCCTACACCCCTTCCACATCCAGCTCTCCCACCCAACTCCCCCCTTACCCTCAGGTAACCACTAAACTATTGACTGTGTCCATGAGTCTTTGTGTTTTTGTTCCTTTCGGTTTTATATTCCACATATATGTGAGGCCATATGTTTCTTGATTCTTTTATTCTGACTTATTTTGCTTAATAAGATGTTTTCAAGGTCCATCCATGTTGTCACAAATGGCTGTATTTCATCTTTTCTTATTGCTGAGTAGTATTCTATTGTATAAATGTACCACAACTTCTTTATCCAGTCATCTGTCAGAGGACACTTTGGTTGGTTCCACGACTTGGCCACAGTGAAGAGTGCTGAGATATAGACAATGTAATGTAGAATTGTACACCTGGAAATGATGTAATTGATATCAATTAATGTCACCCCAATAAATTTAACAAAAAAACCCAAAAACAGAAATAGCAATGCTAAATCAACTTTAACAAATTAAATTGGGGAATAATATATATAAAGATTTTTTTCTATTTAAAATGCAATCAAAATTCTTGATATTGTTCATGTTGACTACAAAAATCAATCTAATATTTAAATTAAAAATGATGACTGATAGAATACAGTGCTCAATATTTGCTGTTTTATTTTGGTCATTGTTTTCTGCATTTGACATTTTATGAGTAGTTGGACTTTAATGTAATATATAATACACCAAAGTTTGAACAGTTAGCACCAAATTTCACAGTTGAGTTCAGATGTATGTATACTCAAATTAGTATCTATAAAATAGTGTATATGTTTCTTTTGATGAGATTTACAGTAGGCTTCTTTGTCCTATTAGGTTTGATCTGCTCTCATTTTCACTTTAATGAGTATCACTCCCCCAACTGTTGGGTCAAGTGCTGGGACAGGCTCCGGTGCCAGGAGGAAGCAAATGAAAAATTCCTGAATTAAGCATAAGGATGCATCAAGTTAAGCCTTTCCCATTTTTGGAAATTAGAATGTGTTATCTTGTCTGCCTGGCTCTGCTGCCTTCTATACTCATGGCTTCTTAATCTTAAATTTAGACGTGTCCTTTATAATTTGTGACTTTTTGTTTCCAGTGTGGTGTTTACTTCTTACTGTTCTGACCTTCAAATTATATATATGCATTGAACTGTTTGCTTTCTTAATTACTTTGTTGACTTGATAAAAATCATAATTACAGTAAAGGCTAACATTACAGTGTACTTGCTTTCTCCCAATTGCTATACATACATAATTACATTCTTGAAATAATCCTTCAATGTGTGTATCATTATTATTACTTTATAGTTAAGGAAATGGAATCTCTAAAATGATAAATAACTTGTCCTGGTCACACACTGGGAGATGGCAGAGATAGAATTTATACCAGATCTCTGAGTCAACATTCATTTTATTTTCTACGTGACCACACTAACATTCAAACTCCTGCTTTCTAACTCCTGCCCATCGAAGTTCTTCATTTCCTACCAGTTTACTGACTCATAGCCTGGGCTATACCTTATATTCAGCCTTTCTCCATCTATCACTCAATTATGGAAATGGGGAAATAAAATCAGATTACATTTTTTATCTAGTCTGTTTATAATGCATGGACTAAGAGTCACAGACATTGATAGGATTAGAACCCTAACTTGTGTGTTTCATATGCACTGCAAGCCTTTTGGAAAGCTGTTTATCCATTCTGAAGCAGATGCCTCACCTATCAATTAGAGGACTTCACTAGCTGATATCAAACAAAATCATCAGGCTTTCTCTCTGAGGCACGTCCTCAGCCCATTTGTACTGGCATAGTGACAAGACCTTAACTATCCACGTTTGATATCTTATCATCTTTTCAATCATACTTCACATTTTCCTTATGCTTTATTGACCAGGCAATGTTTACCACTCTTAAAGGATATATGATGTCCCCTTTATGAAAAGCCACTGGAAATCCTCTCAGATTTTAGTACCTAAAAAGACTTAGCTTCTGAGTAATTTTTCATATATTAACCCCATAGACACTGTGAACTTGTAAATCATCAGATTGTTTCTTTGTTTTGGTTTCTAGAAAGCTCAGAAATAGCTATTGTCCCACCTCTAGGAAATATTAGTAATCTTATAACATGCTTTCTGTATACAAAATTTATATCCACTTTTTCTTACTATCCATTGTTCTGTTCTAATTGTCACAACTATTCATTCATACTTTTTATTCTATATATGATATATATTGCTATAAGTACCTTTAAAACTATTTTTTAATTGGAGAATGGGGCAAAAATGTTTACTAATGAATGTATACTAATGCATGAATAGATAGGTAGGTAGATTCATAAATAAACCAATAAATAAATATAATATGCCAGTACTTGCTTTTCCACAACTACTGACCAAACAGTACATTTTAATTTCAATATATTTGGGTCTTAATTATTCCACAAAAGCTTATACAAGTGTACAAAAGAAGCGTTGTCTTTAGCAAACTGAAAACAGTAGATTCATTAAAAATTGTACCACCAACAGAATAACATTTGTCTGATATTTATTAGGACATTGTTGAGGGTGAAATGATGTCAATTTTGTCTGCAAAGTAAGGTGTACCTAGTATTTTTGTTGATGCCAGATAAACTAAAGGGAATCACAGCATTGTCAAATCGATCAAACAAGTGGCCCTTAATAGGATTATGATTCAAAAGTACATACATACCCATATATAGAAGACCATTTGTTAAAAATGGGGACACCAGAGCCTTATAAGAATAATCCATTTGGATTTATAAAAACCTTGATCCCGTTTAGGATTTCTTTTTCTCACCCTTTTCTAAAACTAATTTAAACAACCCTGTTTTCATTTGGGTTAGAAAAAAATAATAATGACCTTTTCATTAAGTTTGGATTTTAAAGAACTAATTAGCATGAGAACACTATGTGTGTCACTACTGTATTTAAAACCTGAAGAAATTCATCCAGATTTTTGTTGTACTCAGAAAATGTTTATTGAGTGATAACCATATGCCAGGCACTATGCTAAAAACACAGTGATAAATAAGACAAAATGTCTCTCCTCTTTGGATCTTACATTCTAGTAACTAAGGTAAAATAACAGCATTACAGTGTAGTAGGGACAGCACAGATAGTAACAACAACAAAAAAAAAATTTGCAGATACCAATAAAGATTTTAAAGAAAATAAGGAAAAATTATAAGATTATATTAGTCAGTATTCAATCAAGAAAATACTCTATTTAAAACAAAGGTAATGAGTTCTTGAAAGAGCTGAAGAATCAAATAGGACAGTGAGCCTTCTTAGAAATTAGTAAGAACAGAAAGTCACTACCACTCTTAGGTTAGGGACAAAGGAAGAAGGTCATATTCACCAAATTCTAAGGACTGTGGTTGTTTAGAGGAAAGTGCCTGAAGGAGTGAGATGGAGCCACAGGGAAAAAAATACAAAAACAAAAAACAAAAAAACAAGGCCTGCTGGAGACACCACTCCAGACAGAGACGGGAGAGGTGAAATTCTTCTATCTTTGCATCAGTGCTGCTCATTGGTCAAATGCAACAGGCAGCCAGCTAACATGCCAACCTGGGAAATAAAGCCTGCAGTGGTCAGCATCCCTGTCCCACAGTCCAGTGGCAGATAAGCAAGGACAGGATCTGAGATCAAACAACACTGGAGTTGCATAAGAACAGAAAGTGACCAGGGAGCAGAGGAGCTAGTTTAAATAGTAATCAGGGATGGTCATGCTAGTAGATGACATTTGAGCAGAGATCTGAAGATGAGGAAGCCATGGGGGCATCTGAGGAGAGCATTCCAGATAGAGAAATCGCAAGTGTAAAGGTCCTGGGGCAGAAAAGACTTATGAAGCTTGAACAATGGCAAGAAGACTATATGTAAAGGAGAGAGCGATGTAATAGGAAATGTGATCAAACAGTTAGCTGGAAACATCTCATTACAGGCTCTGCTGTGTCCATGGTAAGTTTAGATTTCATTTTGGTATTAAGTGAAGAAATTTTTATGTGTCTTCTCTGTTTACAAAATAGACACTATGGAAATTGAGCAAAATACTTCTGAAAACTTGCCTTCCAGTCTTAGGGCAGAATGACTCAGCTCTGCTCTGTAAGGTAAGTCATGTAGAACTGGAGGAAAAGTTCGCCAGCAGTGTCCCCTGGCTATGTCTCCTCAGACCTGCCTGTATCTCCCCACCTTCCACAGTGCACAGATATTCAAATTAACCTAGAAGAGGATTTGTGAGCAAGCACCCAAACAGAACTCATGCTTCACTATGATACCATGCCTCCCATGTCCATGTAAGAGGTTGCATGTACTTCAAGTCTCCAATTTAGCTGCTAACCCAACCCCGGGCATTCTCATGTTCTCCCGATTTTTTCTAAGCACCACAGATAAGAAATCTCTGTGCCTTTGTTCCATTAATTTACTGTTCTTTATAACAGGGGTGGCCAACTTTTCTGTATATAAGATCTACTTTTTATCTTAAAAGTGTGTCGCGATCGACTTGTTGTCATAGGCGTAGTCTAAGGGGGAAGAAGGGGTGTGAAATACACACTATGTTTATACACTGTGTTTCAGTATAAGGTGCATTCCAGCGAGGTATGGGTAGATAAGTAAAATATATGTTCAAAACTATTT
>PVKE010050756.1:0-10858 GCA_004027555.1 Craseonycteris thonglongyai
GATGTGATGTGGAGTTGTCCATTGGAAAACTGTCTGATTGTTACCAACCAATGTCACCCCATTAAATTTAACAATAAAATATAATAATATTAAAAAAAAAAAAAGAGCTGAGACTCGCCACAGTCCTGCAGTTCTGCTCTTCTCTCAGCACCAGTTAGAAGCATGTGTTCATCCCCTCCACGTACCAGTGTTTCAGCACGAGGTGTTTTCATTTCAGTCAGAGCAGATCAGTCACTTATCATTTCAGAGTCGACTTGCAAAACAGTATGACGTGCACACTTACTAATTGTGTTTCTGTACAAACTAGCGAACGCACTCCACGAACTGAGCTGTGGTCGCCGTCAGGATGGGCTGACGGTGTCATTCAGCCAAGAGAGCCCCACGAGGAACCTTTGGGTCCCACAGTTTATGTTCAAGGTAGAGACGGTGATGGGGTGCGGGATGGTGATGGGGTGCAGGACAGTGATGGGGTGCAGGACGGTGATGGGGTGCAGGACAGTGATGGGGTGCAGGACGGTGATGGGGTGCAGGACTTCTCGTCTCTGGCGTTCTGTCCCTAATGGGGCCATGGCTGCCAAGAGAGAAATTGTCACCTGAGGACCACCCCCAGGGGCCCCGGAGTCTGGGGAGCAGATGGGACAGGGGCCCCTGGGTTGGCCCTGTGAACTGTGGGCATTGAGCACAGTGTGGAAACAGGGCTGGGGCATCAGAAACAACAGAAGTTATCAGACGCCTAGATGTCATTTAGGCGCATGAGGTCATCCTGGTCCCAAATTGATGCTATGGGTGGTCTTTAAAGAAGCAGGGGCTCAAATGACAGAAGGTTAGCCAGTGACTGTCGTTGTCTAGGAGTTGAGAGGAAAAGAAAAATGGTAGGTCTGATGGGTCACGAGCCAAGCACGTGTGTACTCTCTCGTTCCCTCATCCCTTCATCCGTACGTCATGGCAGTAGTGCTTACAGGAACCGTGTTTCAGTCCTAATTTTACACCATAGGCCAGGAATGCCCCCTCTCGCTATTTCTGCCTTGGGCTATATGTTGAGATGAAGACATTTCCTTCTACTCCGCAGCTGCACGGGGGCGGCCACTTCCCTGCTGTACGAATCAGGTGTCTGTTCACATGGACCTTGGTGACGTGACTGGGCCGTGCTTACAGGAAGAGGTCCTGCGGAAGGTCAAGGGCAGGGGCCAGCTGTCCAGAGCCATGTGACTCAGCCACGCGGCTAAGACTCACTGAGCAACCGGCAGGTGGAGGGCATCGCGCTGGGCGCTGGGGACACGCCATGGGAAGCACCCCCGTGGTCTTCCAGAAGCTTCTACTCACTGGTGACTATTTCCAGCTATTTCAACACAGCCCACTCTCTCACGTGTCACGTTGGTGAGCACATAAAACCCAGCACTTCCCAGTACTTTCAGGACCTGCGGTGAAGTTGTCCATGTCAGAAGCTGGGAGAAAGGTGACCTTGAGGGGTCCTGTGATGTCCTAGGGCCCCCATCGCTGGCACATCATGACAAATGACCTCTCTCTTTACGTTGCTACTGCCTTGGATTGTGATGGACTCAGAGGGCTGTTTCTTAGAAAAGCTGACAAGCACGATGGCTGATCGCTATGCGATGCTCTGGTAGTGTTTACATGACTTTGTCTCCTCTTTGGAGTGAGTGGAGCACAGTTCATGTTTCTCCTGGTAACTAGGCGATACCTGAAACCTGCTCAGGACTCTGAATCTGACCGCGACCCATAGTCTGGAGAGAAAGAGTCACCAAAACACTAATCAAAAACTAGCATAAGCTGAAAGTCACACGTGAGGCATCTTGGCAAAGCAGGGAGAAGAAAGTGACTTGATCACTGCTGGCACTGTATCTGTTTAGGAGTTGTCCCCCTCTGTTTAATGTCATATGCTATGCCTTTGTTGTCAGCGTTTCTCATTTGTTTAAATAAAAGAATGGGTAGATTAAAATGAGTAGATTGCTATATTCTGGTTCGGTTTCAGGTTCATAGTGCACCTTCATTATGATACTAGATTAGTTATTTATAAAGGTAAAGCAAATTTCCCACAAAAAGCTCAGTAATTAAAAGTACGTGCATGTGAGTGTAGCACCAGAGGTCCATTCTCCACTCTTTTCAGACTAACTCGGGGTAAATTAATTAATCCAGCATCTTGCTGGGCAAAGTCCTTTCCTCATTATTCTGCCTTGCCCTCTCCTCTTCCTATTACTACTGAAAGACCTTGAGACTTAAAATAGACACTAATGATTTTCCACCTTTAGCACTCACTGTTCAAAACACAGGTAGTGGTATTTAGACCGTGAGGCCCATTAACACAGAGCTCATTAAAGCCACACAGAATGAATGAATGTGCAGAAAACATAAAATAATAGCTTTTAGAATACTGCTGCTAATATTCAGAAGGACAGTGCTAGGAAAAAAACAAACAAACCCACAGGCCAATCTCTTCCTTAAATGCAAATGCCAACATTCTGAATGAAATATTAAGTTACTAAGTTAAACAAATGAGGAAAATGCACATGATTACTTTATCCCAGGAATGCAAGTTTGGTTTAACAACTTAAAAATAATCAACACAGCACACGTGCATGCATGCACACACATGTGCGCACACAGACAGACATTCTCCTGTGCCTATAGTCAATTAGTATTTTTTAATCCAAGCTTAATACAGAGAAGGGAAAAACTGCATGGGTTATTATGGGCTTAACTCCACAACCTGTTCATAACCCTCCCAAATACAAACTACAAAACAATATAGCTAGTAAAGCATCTTGTGTTTAGAAAAACATATACAAAGCAAAATGATTTGTTATTTGTATACACATTTGCATATATAAATTTTTATATGCATATACTTATGTATATATGTGAAAATTTGTGTCTATGCATATGCATATATTTATATGTAGATATAACTTTCCAGTAAAACTCTGGAAATGCTATATTTAAGGTTCAAGGATGGGTAACACCACGCTGTCACAGGGCTGTCTTTGAGGCAACTAGAAGGGGTGAGGGGTTGACCAATGGGGAGAACATGCCACCCTACTTCATGCTATGGATGGAGGGTGGTGTGACCACGGAGATGAAGGTGAAGTGCTTTTCCTCGCATGTTTTTTCTTTAAAGATTTATTTTATTGAATTTGACAGAGAGAGAGAGAGAGACAGAGAGAAGGGGGAGGGCCCAGAGCAGTCTCCACAGTTGCACATCATCGGTTTTCAATATGGCTTAATTCCACACAGGTGGGCGGGTCCCCGGGGCTGCAAAGCGAGCACTTAACCCACTGAGCCATCCCAGCTTCCCCTCATGCTTTGATATCAAGTACAAAGGCACAACAAAAAGCTTTGTGACTATCAGTGAGTTTTTTATCCTGTGTGAGCAGGTTTGAAGATTTGGTGCTGAAGGAGAAAATGATGGGTCAAAAGTGAAGCACATTGACCATGTCAGTAAATATTCAAGTTGTCCTTTGAAGACCACATCCATTGCCCAGTGGCTGCCAATAACTATGTCCCTACATTGTCAACAAAATGAGATGGTGCCATTCTTACAGTTTTCAGTCTTGCAAATCTTGTGGGAAAAAATGGTATCTCAACATTACTGTCACACATCTCGCTCTCAGTGTGCGTGTTTCTGGATCCTTCAGGTGTCTTTAGTTCCCTGTCTCCACTTTGGGCTGCTTGGTCTATTAGGTTTTTATGTTTATTGAATATTTATAACATTTAAAATATAATCTAAATATTAGTCCTTTATCCTTTATACATGATGCAAATATTTCTTAAGTCTTTAGCTCATAGTTTAATTTTATAGTGATTTTGTCATATTCAGGCACATTTTTATTTCAAATTTACCTTTGTTTCCTTTATGGTTTTTGCCATAAAGAGAAATATTCTTGTTTGTGATTTGCTTGCAAAGTAATTTTCCATCCTTATGTTAAAAATGAATTCCTTTTATTTTCATATAATACATTTTTATAGCTTTGCTTTGTTTTATGTTTGTTACTTGGATGCTTCTATAATTTTTGTGTGTGTGATTTCCTACACACACACACACACACACACAAACACATGGTGTGTTAATATTATCTACTGTATTTCAATGATTGACTTACATATTTTTATTTCAGTATCACGATCTTTGAATTACTCTGAATGTATAATTTACTTAGTCTCCACTTGGTAAGGCAAGCCCCCTCATTGCTTTATGTGTCTCTGATAATTCTTTGGGATTTTTTTCCAGATAAATTAAATTACCTAGTAAATTAATTAAAGTATGTAATTAAATAACATTGAATTATCAAGGTAAATAAAAGAACTCCTGGGAATTTTTTTTGTTGCTGTTAAAACTTGCTGGTTTCCTATTATAATTATGGCAGGATTGCTCTCTTTCTCTCCGGAACCAGAGCCACTTGGAAGACTGCACATCTCTTCATGTATTCAGGGTGCAGGCAGCTTCTCCACCATTTAAGGTTTTGTAACAAAAGGTTCTCACGATTGCCTGCTCTGGTTGTTTTTATATATTCTGTAGGCTTTTTTTGGTAGTTATTATTTGCAGGACTGCTCTCTTCTTATTATATTATCTAGATGGTTACTCTTTTACAAGACCTTGCTTTGCCTTCCACTTAAAACTCATGCCAACCCACGAAGGTTGAGTGTCTTAGTGGGTGGATTATCAAGGTCACTGCCATAGGTCCCAAGGACGTGATTGCACTAGGACATACTGAGCAACATACAGAAGCCCCTGTTACCATCCCCGTAGATGATAGGAGACTGCGTTCACACAGATGTGGCTACACCCAGAGTTGGACTGAGGGGTGAGGGGACACAATTTGGGCACCAAGGGCATTTTATTTCCTCCAAGAGTAAACTTCAAAAAAAATGATGCACTGTCAGGCTTCGCATATGGATATGCCTAAAAGAATATTGCTGCATTTTATCATTTTGTTTAATTTCATTGCAAGGCAATTATACTATATGTAGTCTTCCTATACTTGCTTTTCTTATCTCAGTATTGTTATAAAATTTAATTCACACATTTGCTCATAGCTGTAGTAATGCTCTTTCCAAGACTGTGTTATTTTGGAACCCACCCATTCAGCCACTTCAGTAGACTCGGAAATCAAATTTCAAATGCCGTAGGTCAAAAAAATGAAAAAGAAGTGCTGAATGATAGAACCCAAACGTGAAAAGCGAACTCATCATGGATACGCGTGCGGCAGAAACAGAGAAGAAGCTCTTCTGACTCAAATAATTTCAAAGTAGCAACTGACAACTGGCTCCTCTGAGCAACGACTGTTCAGAGGGATGAAGTTTCTTCAATTAAAGACAGGATGGCAGCGGAAGTCCTGTGTCACGCCGAAGTGACGGATGTGTTGGCAACAGCAGGCAGCGTGGGTGCCAATAAGGCTGTGCTCCGTTCATAGGGTTCATAGGGGATTTCATGACTGGGGCCTTTTCTCCTTCTCTTTACACTTTCCCAAGTTAGACCTTGGGTTTCTGCAATCATTTTCAGGCTTTCTGCAATTCTCTGGAGGGGAAAACAGCTATGAACATTTCTATGTCTACCGTAAAAATAAATCTAAAGAACCCAGGAATCACATAAGGGCTCATGTATGATAAATATTTTGGTATTTTTATTTTAATAGCATCATATATTTTAAATACAGGTGGTGCAATTATGTTCTACCTTTCTGGGGAGCTGTGCACCCACATAATGAGGCCTGGAGAGGGATGAGGTATCACATATATTAGTAACAAAACCTCCACCTCATCACTAAAGATAATAAATGTCCGGGGTTCTGTTGATTAATTAATATTGTAGAGAATGGAAGTACTGTTATTATCAACCAGAAAAAAAAGCATAAAGAATTTTCTCAGGTGAAATGAACAACATACACACACACATACATATTCTGAGATAATCGTCTTCGATCTCACTTGTGACTTCCTCTCATGGAATGAAGGACTTTATCATTTTATGTTGGATAACCAGGAATGGACAGAATTGAAATCAGTGAGAAAGGTGGAAAGGTGAGAGAGAGATGGAGAAAGGAAGGTGCCTTTTAATATTTTTATAAAACTCAAGGTCAGAGATTAGAAAGATATTGAATCATTACAATTTTCTGTTGCACAAAATATGCATCTTATAGTAACTATTTTATTTTTCTTACATGTAATTAATGACCATTCTCTGTGAAACTCCTTCTGAATTATGATAGAGCTGTCAAATATTTAGTTCAACACTAGAGTCAACTCAGAAAAGATGTAGTGAATTTCAGACTTGAATCTAAATTTTAAAACGTGGTTTCATCCCACATCATCCACTGCATCAGCCCAAAGATGTTAGTGCGTGTGCATATGCACGTGCGTGTGCTACCCCCTCATGAAGTCAAATGCACATTATTTCAGTTCAGTTCTCCTGCCCGAATTTGCAGGAAAGTATAGGTCTACTAAGCTGAAGCTCAGTCCATTGTCTTCCTGGGAACCTATTGTCCTTTATCTTGGCCAGGAAGTTCCACCGATGTGCCTCCAAGGCTTTGAGATGCTAAAACACTAAATCCGTTGCTGTTTGTTTTTTCCCTTAGGCTAAGCCCAGGCTAGTACCCTGGCACTTTCTCCTTTACGTGTGTGGTTCACGGGCAGCCAAAAGTAAGAGCTCAGGTGGTAACCTTCCCAGCTGGGGAGCTGCAAAGAGAGAGAGAGAGAGAGAGAGAGAGAGAGAGAGAGAGAGAGAGAGAGAGAGAGAGAGAGAGAGAGAGAGAGAGAGAGAGTTGTCTTGTTGTTAGCTGCCTACTTTTGCTTGTTCATACCTTTTTAAACTTTATTTTTTTTCTTTTTGACAGAGACAGAGAGAATGGGGAGGGCAGAGCAGTCTCCATAGTTGGACATCATCAGTTTTCCACATGGTTTTATTCCATACGGTGGGCGGGGGCCGCGCAGGGTGGGAACGGGGCTGGGGGCCTCCCGCATGGGAGGCATGCCCCCTCAAGCCAGGGGCAGAACTGGGGGTGAGAACCAAACTGGGGGCCTCCTGCATGGGAAGTATGCCCCAGTTCAGCATATGGTTCCACACACAGACTGGGGCCAGGATTCGATCTTTGGTCCCCAGGGCTGCAAAGCAAGCGCTTAACCTGCTGAGCCATCTCAGCTTCCCCAGGAAATGAATTCTAAGTCACACAGGACTCTGCTATCTTTGTCATCTGTCTACTGTGCATGATTTATAAGGTGAACACTTAGCTCTGAATATGAAAATAACCATCCCATCCTCGACTACATTGGTAGGTCGCATAGTAAAAGAGAACATTCTAGAAGGAAGTCTGAGATCGCCAGGGGAGGGATGAGAAGATCTGAAAAGACAGATGGCCTGAGGAAGAGAAAATACTGGACTCAGCATCTTCATGTGAACTGTTGCCCTAGTTAGAGAGCTACCACTGTCTCTCAGGGCAGTGGCCTCATCCTACAACACCTTCCTGTGTACACAATTAAAGTGAACAAACATGGAGACACAGTCGCCTCTGTGCCCAAAGCCTCTCTCTCAGCTCCTGAGCCCTCCCTGAGGCCCTTTCCACCCTGACCAGCCCTGGTCCTTATGCTAAGTCACTGCCATCTCTGAGCAAGGCCGTGACACACCTACGTCCTCAGTAAGAACAGAGTTCACCAAGAAAAGGGCCGCTCTGTGAACAGGCCTGGATGGAGGGAGTGGGGAAGTGTAGCTGGGAAAGAAACGGGAACTACTGACGCTAAAGACAGAACGTTCAGCCGGGGACGTGTTGCTTTCCAGTCTTTGGAAGAACAGTAATGCAGCTCCACAAGCCAAAGAAAACACGTCCAGGAAGACTGATTTAAACACAAGGGAAGTTGTTCATTCTTGTGGCAGATATTTCTTAAGTCTGGGATGGAATAGAAGACAGAAGTTTCTAGAAGGAAAGAAGATGTGGTGACAGTTGAGGTCCTTCCAAGCTGACTGTGAATCCCAGGACCCTAGGCCACCAGCCAGAGGCAGCTCTGATCCCTTGTCTCCCAGCAAATACCGTGTTGCGTGCAGCCCTCGTTCAAACTACAACGAGAGCGATTTGTACGCAGCGTCTTAAACCGCACTGGTGTCCCCTGCTCTGTGTGAGGTTAGCAAGGGGTACACAGGCTTCCTTCTAGAATCTAGGGGAAGGGACTGCGGAGCTCCTGGCCCCTTAGAGATCAGATGTCTGCAGTGGTGTTTGCAAATCTCAGGATGTCCCCAGGTCCCTGCTGCAGATGTCCTCAAAGAAAAAAAACAAAAAATAGGAATGACCTTCACAGTCCTGCAGGAATTCAAACCCTGGTCTCCCGAATATTCTAGTTACCATAACATTCTATTTAATGAAACACAATCTTTTCTGGTGCGCTATCTTAATATAGACAACTTTACTTGTAGAAGGTTCTTACTGTTGGGCTAGAATGTTCTCAGCGATCACCCCATCTTATAGTGTGGTAATACTACAAAAGGAGGGAGCCTTGAAGCCCAGCCAGAGGGGTGCTTCTAATGTGTCTTCCCGCCACAGAGCATGTGACCCCCAGCCAAGCCCTTAGGCAGCAGACACGCACTTTCGAAACTCCTCCTTTTATTACTAGAAGCTGCAAGAGCTGCGACTGAAGCTTGGGGGCAGGAATGTCTCTTCTAACGTAAATACCAGCAATAGTGTTTGATGCTGTTCTGCTTAACAACGAATTATGCAGGTGTCCACTTCCTGAGACCAACATGCTGGCTAGAAGGAGAACCTGGCCAAGTTCACAAAAAATATGCACGAGAGGGAGTGATTTTTAAAAACACAACCCAAAGTTAGTGAACGTTACTGTTTTCCTTTGCGGCCAAGAGGAACCTCTATTGTGCAGAGTTTATATTTATGGGGTTGTCAAAACATACACTGGCCTTCAAACATTACACTGAGGTCCCATGTATGGCCCAAACAAGAGAACACATCCTACGATGTGGCTGATTTTGGAAACTCTTCAAATCTGTAATTCAGTACAGGCCAGCTACACAGGACTCTGGACACAGCAGATGGTAAGATTTAAATAATGGAAACCAGGGGAAGCTGGGAGGGCTCAGCGGGTTAAGCACTCACTTTGAAGCCCAAAGGACCGAGGATCGAATCCCGGCCCCGGCCCATGTGGACCCATATGCTGAACTGGGGTGTGCCCCCAGTTCAGTTCTTGCCGGGACCTATGCGGGAGGCTCCCGGCCCAGTTCCTGCCCTGCGCAGCCCTGTGCCCGCCTGTGGAGTGACACTATATGGAAAACTAATGTCAACTATGGAGACGGCTCTGGGCCCTCCCCCTTCTCTCTGTCTCTCTCTGTCTCTGTTTCTCTCTGTCAAAAATCAATAAAATAAATCTTTAAAAAATAAAATAAAAATAAATAAGTAACAGAAACCCTTGGGTTCTCCCATTTAAAAAAAGAAAATCAAGTGCTTGGAATTAGAGAATCTAATTGGTATTTAAACAGGCAAATATTTCTCCAAGCAGAAGTTTGGGTGGTTTAGTGTAGCTGGACCCATGAGGCAGAACCAGCTCCCCAGCCTGGCCCCGGGGCTCCCCAGCCTGGCCCCGGAGCTCCCCTTCGATCGCCAATCCATTTAGTGAGCCGCCACCCTGGACAAGCAGCCTGAGTTTCTAGAATACCCCTGTCCCCACCGGTCACAGGGAGATGATGAAATTCCACACTTCATGGGACTGGCATGAGGAACACACAGGATAACTGGGGAGCAGGGTTCCTATAACCCAAACACTCCCCACCCCACCCCCGGAACCTTCAGGATCCTGTTTGCCCCTCGGACTCAGCATCCCCTCTCTGGACCAGTGTTGGATCTCAGCAGGGGGGTTGCATTTTTAAAAGCACTGTGACCTCTTCCTGACCCTCTGGTCTCCTTCCTCCACCATACATGTACATGCCGCTAAGAAACTGTAGAGATCTCAGACAGAAATAGGGAGACATTTGCTTACAACCAACCTGTTTTCATCACCCCAACAGCTTTGAATTTCAGTTCTTCCAAAACAACACAGTAGAGACAAAAGAGGTATTGAAAACTGGGGGGACTCGGAACTTAATCTAACGATTTCTCTTTCTTTATGATCGTACTCCAAGAACGGGCATTGACCTCTGCTTGAGGATATTTGGCTAAAAAAAAAAAAGGTCCAATGGCTTTCCCAGCACCTCTTGAACTTACACTGTAGGATCAACAGCCTCCATATGAATAAGAATTACAGCTTTGGAGTTTACCCCAAATTGAATATTAAGTGCAAATCATCATGACACAGTGGGATCTGAGGTCTGCCGTGTGCCTTCATGAGTTGTGTTCCATTGGCACCACTCTCGGGCTGTGTGACCCTGGGTAAGATGTCCAGCCTCTCTGTGCCATTTCCCCATCTGTAAGCTGAGGGCCCCAGGGGTGTCTGTCCAGGGCCCCCTGCAGACTGAGCGTGTCCTGGCACGTGGAGCAGTGGGGACAGGGTGGCCTGCAGAATGCACGGGGCATGTAGTCACTTGTGTCAGGAGTCACCATCCCACCCACCGAGCGCCTATTCCTGTCCCCTTATGAGCCCTTAGCGCATGAACTGTCATTACTTGTTCAGCTTCCACTCTCCTTTTCAGACCCAGAGGACTTTCTCCCCTTTGTCCCCCTGCCTGTTGCTGGAGAAATTGTTCAACACATGGTTGTTGAATGAATGTGTGAGTGAATGAATGAGGTTCTCCTGCTCAGAACTTTCAGTGCTTCCATGATTGACAGCAGACTCGTGGGCCTGATGTGGGAACTCCGCCACCACCTGCAGCCCCTTTAGCCGGCCCGGCTCCTCCAGCGCCACCTACTGGTGGTTAGTC
>PVKE010050757.1:0-10861 GCA_004027555.1 Craseonycteris thonglongyai
TTTGCATTATAAACAATGAATATGGGGATTCTGGGATGGTTCAGTGGGTTAAACCATCTTGCTTTGCAGTTCCGGGGACCAAGTATTGAATCCCAGCCCTGGCCTGTGCGGACCCATATGCTGAATTGGGGTGTACTTCCCATATAAGAGGTCCCCAGTTTAGTTCTTTCCACCCCCTTTCCCCCAGTTCAGTCCCTGTATTGAGGGGGTGTGTCTCCCATGCAGGTGGCTCCACTGTCCACCAGTGTGGAACAAAATGATGTTAAAAAAAAAACAAAAAAAACTGATGGCGTACAACTATGGAGACTGTTTGGGGCCTCCCCCTTCTCTCTGTCTCTCTCTCTATCTCTGTCTCTCTCTCTCTCTCTTTGTCAAAACAATAAAATTAATCTTTAGAAAAAAAATTAATGTAAGCCGGCCCTTACACTCATGATGAGAAATTGTTTCCAAGTTTGGCTCTGAACTTTAAATCTTATATACTTTGGGGATAGTTTTATCTACATGGAGAACGATGATGTGTGAAAACTCTTTTCAGTCTCTCAATCACAAAATGCATATTTAAAAACTCATGGTAATGGAAGGTTTTCTATAATGAAAAAG
The DNA here is from genome assembly GCA_004027555.1 of Craseonycteris thonglongyai. Taxonomy (NCBI): domain Eukaryota; kingdom Metazoa; phylum Chordata; class Mammalia; order Chiroptera; family Craseonycteridae; genus Craseonycteris; species Craseonycteris thonglongyai. Next base: position 601 of record PVKE010050757.1, read on the forward strand.
AACTCTGTGAGGCATTTAATTATGCCAACCAAAGACCACTAGAGCTCCTTCATTCATGCCTGTATTGCTTAGTAGACGATTTCATTGTTCTGGGAAACTTGCAATGGGACCCATCACTTAGCATGTGAAAGTTCAGTTTCTGGTAGTCTAAAAGGCCTTCATGAAATGCCATTACCCTTACCCAAGCCCTTCTCTTTCCCCTTTTAATTCGGACTGACATCTGAGTATTTCAGTATGCATGGCACCCTTCCATGTTCTTTATGTGTATTATGTCACTTAATTCCTACAGCATATATATTTGCAGATGCATAAGCAGAGACTTAGAGATATGCTATGATCTGCCTAATGTCATAACTGGCATAGCTAGAACTGGACCCCAGAAATTCTGCTTCTATAGCCTGTGCTCCTAAGGATTTTGCTACATAGCTAGCCTAAGGTTCAACAATCATGAGTTACCAACAAACACACTAACACAAACCATCATTGTATTAGTGATTTAGCACCTTATTGCATCTTGCCGTTAAGGCTTGTACATGATCCCAGTAGTTCATTCACTCTCTGGTTTTGTCGTTGTTCCTGCCTCTTCCTCTCCTAATCCTGTAAAAGAAGAAAGTATAGTTTATTTATGCCTATCTAATGCCTAGTGAAGGACACATATAATAGTGTATATACTGAATAAATAATAATGTTTTTTTCTGTAAATTAAGACATTGTTCACTGATGTGATGAAAATGTAGAATTATAGTGAATGAACAAGAATTCAATGTGAAGTATGCCATAATGAATAATTTCATAGAAGACAGCAAATATTTTCTGTGCACCTGCCATGTTCACATGGCACATTATATTTGATCTTTAAGTCATATGTAACATGATTAACTTTGTCTTATTTTCCAAAATAAACCTATTCAATTTCTCTATGCCTTTAACTATATAGCTTTTCTTCTCTAGCTACACATGAAGAAATACATCTGAAAGTACAGATAGTAAAATCATTTTTTTTGGAGATGAAATTAGTGAAGCTTTCATTTTTCTGTTCTATTTATTGTTCTATTGCTTGAATTGCATGATAAAACAAAAGTTAAAAAATATCTTCATGACAGAAGGTGTGTACTGGACATGTAGAATTTAAAGAGCTTTTGTATATTCAATTATACACCAGTCTGGAGTGAAATACACTGCCTTAGAGATTTTATAGACAAACATATAAGTGATCATTATACCAAGGGAATAGATAGTATCAACAAAGTAAAATATAGGATAAAAAGATGTATCAGATGCCTTTCCCTGATAATTTGTTCAAGTCAGCAACAGGTTTGTTTCATTTACCCAAATTTAATCCCTCTCCTCCCACAAAAATTTGGAGATTGCCCATGCAGCCCTTAACTTGAGAAGCTGCAAATTAATTCAATATATTCTCATGGAATTTCTGCTATATGTCCAATAATAGTCATCTTACATAACTTACTTGATGTCATCTGTACAACAACCCAATGATATAAATACTGGTATTATCCCCATTTTACAGATGAGAAAATTGGAACTCAGAGTGATTAATGTAAATTCTCAAGGTTATTAATAAGTGGCTGAGTGAAAATTTTGAGTGAGACATAGTTTATAGATCATTTAAAGGGAGATTATCATCAAGAAATCAACGAACAGCTAGTGTTAGTGAGGACGCGGAGAAAAGAGAATCCTCCTCGTACATTGTTGGGATTTCAAATTAGGTAGCCACTATGAAAAATTGTTTGGAGGTCCTCAAAAAAGTAAACATAGAATTACCTTATGACCCAGCAATTCCATTTCTGGGTATTTATCTGATGAAATCCAAAACACTATTTCAAAAAAGATATATGCACCCTTATGTTTATTATAGTGCTATTCACAATAGGCAAGATATGGAAGTTACCCAAGTGCCCGTCCATAGGTGACTGAATAAAGAAGAGGTGAACCATATATACAATAGAATATTACTCTGCCACCAAAAAGAATGAAATCTTACCATTTGCAACAACATGGATGGGCCTAGAGGGTATTGTGCTAAGTATAATAAGTAAGACTGAGAAAGATAAATACCATATGATCTCAATTAAATATGGAATTTAAGAACAGGATAAACAAACAAAACAGAAACAGCCTCATAGATTCAGTAAAGAAAGTGACAAAAAAAAATAATAATAATAAAATTAAATTTAAAAATAATAACTCTCTCTCTCTCTCTCTCTCTATATATATATATATATATATATATATATATAGAGAGAGAGAGAGAGAGAGAGAGAGAGACACTCTGGAAAAAAACCAAAAATAAATAAAAAATAAAACAAAAAGTGGAATAATAATGCTTATGTAAATAAAAAAGGAACAGCAACAAGGGCCCAACAAATTCACCTAAGAAAACCCAAATAACAAATGTTAATTTTAAAATAAAATAAAACTAAATAATTGCAATTAAGTTAGGTCTCAGGCAGTTCTTATTTCATTTTATGGCTGTTACCTTTTTATATTTCCTTTTACCTCTTCTCTCCCTTTATCCAACCCAGTGAAATATGATACTCCAAACAAAACAATTAGAACATACTTTTGGCATTTTTATAGAGATTGACTTGAAGTTAGGGTGTAGCAGATGTAAAACTGGTCATACCAACTTTGACACTTCTTCCATGGACAGATGAGGTGTATCTTATCTCCCTTGGAATTGGAAAAGACCTGTGACCATGCTGACAAATAATGTACAGCAGACATGATGTCATGCCAGTTCCATGCCTGGATTTAAAGAAGACAGGCAGTTTCTGTCTTGTCTTGGCATCCCAAGCCACAATGTAGGAAGAATGACTATTCTGAGGCTGCAATGCTGTAAGAAAGCCCAAACCAGACACATGGAAAGGAGGTATGGAGGAGTAGGCAGGGTAAAAGGTCAGGGAGGGGGATGAGAGAGATAAAGATATATATATATATATATATATATATATATATATATATATAGAGAGAGAGAGAGAGAGAGAGAGAGAGAGAGAGAGAGAGAGAGACCACAAGGTACTCAGATCATTCCAGCTTCTACAGGATCCCAAACTCTTGAAGAACAGGGACAAGTGGTGCTCTAAGCCACAGAATATTGAGATCTCATTACAAGAAACTGATGGTTTGTGTAGCTTGCTACACCGCAAGACATAACCAGAATAGAGAATCAATTTCTTCACATTTCTAAGGTGAGAAGAACTGAGAAGTTGTTAGCAAGTCTTTCCTTCTGTCTTCTTTTCCTTCTCTTCCTCACACTGCACTTTTTGACCTATGAGTAGCAACACAAGGCCATTGATTTCAGATGCATTTCTGCCGACACAGGGAGATTCTAGCTGTGAAGTGGGACCATGGTGATTACACTGTCTGCAGGATGAAGGGGGGATAATACAAAATTTTGAAACTGAATGAAAAGTAATAGTCCACACAAATATTATACCTCCCCAATCATTCAGTGAACCACCCTCCTGTCCCTAATTCTGTCTTTAAAAGTGACACACACTGTTGTAGCCTCACATAAAATGGACTTTCACTGAGACTTTAGTAATTTTGAATCTGCAAAAAGAGAAGATCTAAAGAACCTTGCATTCTATTAGGTGTTTTCTGCTGATTTTGTTGCAGTCTTTCTCCTCCTGTGAGAATCTCAGAGATTAATACAAAGGGTTGCTGAAGATCAACCTGGATATTTACCAAAAAAATTTTGCATGTTCTGTTTTTTATAAGCTATGTATTTTAAAGCAAATGACTCAAGTGAATGTAGATTTTCATCTTGGATATGTGTTCTAACTTATTCTAATTGTTTTTGATTTTATATTATCTTCATGTGTCTATCTCATATTGGGATTGGGACTTGTATAAAACCAAATAATCAAAGAAAAGTCAACAGCCATTTAGTTCAACCTTTCTTTCACAAGTTGGTTAAATGAGGTTTTGAGATTATAAATGACTTTTAAGGTTACAGAATCAATTAATGCCACTGACTATAGAGAGGGATGTTTTAACCTCAGGTCTTTTGACATTTGGGGTTGGATTATATGTTGAAAGGGGTTATCCTGTGCCTTGGATGATGGCTAGCAGCATCACTGACTTCTACCCACTCGATGCCAGGAGCATCTACCTAGTGATGAATTGAAGCATAAAATGACTTCGTCAAATAGCCCCTGGTAAGTAAAATCACATCTGGTTGAGAATTACTGCTCTAGAGTATCTAATATGTGAATTTCTCTTTCTCTTCACTTCACTTTTTTTTTTCTTTTTTTCCCCCCTTAACCCTATCTGGTAGTATATCTCCAATAGAAATCGGTTCAGGGGTCTCCAAACTACGGCCCATGAGGCCCTCTCATCTGGCCCGTGGAGACCTTTTTATCTGAATAAAATAATATTAAATAAATAATTAAAAACAACATCTATGTTTTGATTCTTTTTTATTTGGACCTCGAGTGTGTAGTCGGCCCCCAAACTGCTGTTTTATAGTTAATAAGGCCCACGGGCTGAAAAGTTTGGAGACCCCTGGTAGAACATGCTTTCCTTTTCACAGAAGCCAGAATGTGGAAGATTAAAGATGGCTGCAAATTGGATGTATGGTTTCATCAAGCATAATACACCTTTGAAGGATGCTGACTAAATGGTGAGGTAAAGTCAGTCAGAGACCAAAGTTTCCTCTCCTGTATCCCTCTAGAACTTTCTAAGCATGTCTGTGTTGCTATAACAGCTTACTGAATAATCAGTGGACTCTGATATTTCAAATTCTGATTTTCAGATAGACAGAGAATGTCAATCCCTGTTCTCATTACACTGGCTAGAAAGAAACAGTCCTTTAAACATAAAGACATTTACTGTCGATTTCAGATACATTCTTCTTAATTTAACTAGTTCTCTCCAATGATGACTTGACGTTTATGTGAGGCTGTGATTTCTCTATTGTTGAGACCTATGTGTTATTCATTTAAAGTCATCAGAATCACAAAAGAAAGTGGCCCCTAAAAGACAAGTTTGGCCACTGACAACTCATGTACCCATTCATCCCAGAACTCAGTATGTATCAAATGTCCTGCTATCTTTCTAGGTGGTTAGAAGGTGTAATAATACAATAATGAAGGGGAAATTCATGGACTCAAAAACGTCATGGTCATGAAAAAAAATAAAAGAGTTATAACTAGAGTCTTATGTGCTAACTGCTGAGAGATATAGCCTCTACGTGCAGAATCTAACATCTGAAAAGGAACCTGAAGCACGACAAGTATGATGGGCCTTCTAAGCCTAATGCACATCATGTGCAAAAGCTCAGCGGTGCTAATGCATCCTTCTTTATTTAAATGGCTAGAAGCTATTTAATAGAAAATAACTATAATAAACAAAATAATATAATGATAAAATGATAAAGAACGGGTGATCGTTAAGAGAAAAATCAATAAAAATATTCTGGTTCTAGATAGATAAAGGTTTTCTATGTCAGAAAGAACTTGAAATTTTTCTTGGGCAATGTGAAATCTCCAAAGGTTTAAGTTGAGATATGATGTTATCCATTTGGACAAAGAATACCAGATAAAAAGCTACTAAAATAGACCAAGAATAAGATGACAAAAACCTAAAGTAGAGAGGAGGCAGCAGATATGAATAGAAGACTAAGAGGAAAGGGCAAAGGGTAGGGAGGTGGGAAACAAATAGGAAAAAAACATAAGGATGAACTGATGGATTCTGGTTACGATTTAGACATGAGAATAAAGAAGAAAAAGGGTTCAAACCTGGTGGAGGGCTAAAAAAGAAAATTAAAAATTTCATTTTGCCCATGGTCACTTTGAAGTATCTATGAGATACCTAAATTGAGGTGCTCAATGAACAAATTGGATCTAAAGTGTAAACCTCACAGAAAAGGTCTAGGCTAGAGACGAAGACACAGGGATCGAGAGTGGCTAGAAGGAGATTAAAAAGACAGCTTTGAAGGAAAAGAGCAAGAAGAGTAGAGAGCCATGGACAAGTGCCGGAAAACTCAGCAACTACCCAGTGTAAAGAAGATTTTGTACCCCCTGAGGCTGGGTAATTACCCCCTTATGTGATATTCTCTCTGCCTGGAATTTCCTCCTCTTCCCTTGTCAATAATGTGATTCTTTTTCCCAGTTTAGAGTTTTAAATGTTATCCCGTTCTCGTATTTAAGAAGGTCCTCTTGTCATTCTGTCACTGAAGTTACTTTGATTCCCCCATCAAATGTATCACATGAGTAATGATATAATGGATTGTTTCCTTACTTGACTATTGTCTATCTCTTCTAACACAGGGGTCCCCAACCCTGGGACCATGGACTGGTACCAGCCTGTTAGGAACTGGGCTGCAGAGCAGGTGGTGAGTGGAGAGGTCCAGTGAGCGAAGCGTCATCTGCACATACAGCTACTCCCCATCGCTCACATTACTGCTTGAGCTCTGCCTCCTGTCAGACCAGCAGTAGCATTAGATTCTCGTTGAAGTGCAAACCTTGTTGTGAACTGCGCATGTGAGGGATCTAGATTGCATGCTTCTTATGAGAATCTAGTGTCTGATGATCTGAGGTGGAGCTGCGGTGGTGACGCTAGAACTGGGGAGTGGCTGCAAATACAGATTAACATCAGCAGACAGGTTTGATTGCACAGAGAACAGAATAAATCCATTGATTGTGGAGTGATATCAAAATCCAAGCTCTGGACTCTCACTGATTCTGCACCATGGAGAGCTGTATAATTATTCAATTATATATTATAACATAACAATAATAGAAATAAAGTTCCCAATAAATGTAATGTGCTTGCATCATCCAGAAACCATCCCCTCTTCCCCCATCCATAAAAAACTTGTTTTCCACAAAACCAGTCCCTGGTGCCAAAAAGTTTAGTCTACTGTTTAACAGATCAAACTCTTTGAAATCATGGACCACAGCTGTTTTAAATATTAATACATCCACGTTGTCTTACATTGTGACTAAATAGTAGTCACTCAAATATTTGGTGAATAAATAAGTGAATATTGAGCATACTGATCATTAAAAAGGCTTAACAGGAAATGCCAGGATGGCTCAGGGGGTTACACACTCGTCTTGCAGCCACGAAGCCTGAGGATCAAATCCCAGTCCCAGCCTGTGTGGGCCCATATGCTGAATTGGGGTGCGCCCCCAGTTTGATTCTCATTGGGGTAAGCTTCCTATGTGGCAGGCCCCTAGTTTGGATTCCGCCCTGGGCGTGCTTCCCATGTAGGAGGTCCCTGGCTTGCAGGGACCCATGCAGGAGGCCCCCAGTCCAATTCCTGCACCTGTGGAATGAAACTATGTAAGAAAGCTAATGACATGCAACTATGGAGACTGCTTTGCCTGCCTCGCCACCCCACTCCCGTCCCATCTCTCTGTCTTTCTGTCAAAAACAATAAAAATAAATCGTTTTTAAAAAAGGCTTAACAGTTTGAAACTTGGTATAAAAAAAGTGCTATTTATACTTTGATATCAAAAACTGTCCTGAATTTGAGGCTGCCAAATTTTATTTCTGCACTCAAAAATGGACACTCTTTGATTTCCTCTCCCTTTCTCAGGAAGTCTCACAATCTGTGCTAGGAACCCATAAACATGGCCTGAAAGATTGGAAAAAAGACATTGGTTTTAATCCCACTATTGTATCATAAATTCCTCTCTTAGATGACAAAAAGGTCCCAAGCACCAACATATTATCAACAAATAGGAGATGTGTGTCTCTGGAAGAGGAGTTTTTATTTCTAGTGATATTATGCAGCTGCAATCCTATGACAATAAACTCAGTTTTTAAAAGACAACACCTTGTGGAATTAAAGTGATTATTCCTGTCTTTATAAAAAACATCAGAGAGGTTAGATGAAGGGGGGGAAAAAAGATTGTTCTATCATAGGCCATAGTCAAGAGAAGAACCTACTGACTAGATATCTCCCGAAGATTTCATAAGCTATGAAACTCCATGATATGCATCCCCCAAATCTTTATGGATGCATCTCTTTTCCTGCAAGGCAAATATTGATGCATAATGCTCAGTGCACTATTATCTGGTTTCACTGCAACAACTATCTACCATAGTACTCGAATCAATTACTGTATTATACAGCCTCTTTGTCCATCTAATGACACTCTGCTTTATTTAGGCACATAAAATCCAGCACAAGTCATAAATACAATCTTTACACACAAACTGAGTTCTAAATTCCATTCTTTCCTCTTCCTTATCTGTTAAATGGAAACAGTATTTCTTATCCTTCACAGGTATGTGGTCACACAGGTTAAACGAAATGTTCCAAGAAAGGGCCTATCTATCACAGTAGCCTGTATGGCAGATGACTGATAATGTAAAATCTCTCCCTCCATAATGATTCACAAAATTTGAGTTAGTTTGTAGTCTGTCCAATTTGTAATGCCATTTTAAGCATTACTACCAAGTATGGCCTACAGTGTCCTTTGGGGTTCTCATTAAATATCCAATGGTTATGAAATTATATTAGCAACATTTAAGCACCAGAAATATCTTTTATGAATCCAATTTTTTGCCTGACATCTTGGCTACTGATTGCTTTGCCTAACCTACTCCATAATCCTGAAAACAGTTTTTCAAATTCTCTTATAAGAGATGAAGCTGATGTAATTCTTTTGCAACAGGGATAAAGAGATGCAAAGAAAGAGTCAAAGCCATGGTCTCTTCTTTATAATTCCCCTTCGAGATGAAGTAAATCTATACTCATTCCGTGTAAGAGAAAACTATGGCACAAAGAAGGGAACAGACACTACCAACAAAGCTTCACATCCAAAATTTCAATGTAGGTGTCTTGATTCTGAATAGCATTTTTGTTCTAATTCATTGGAACACCGTCCAGTCCTAGGTTCCTACTGAAGACAGGGGTGGGAGTTTAAATTTTCCTAGCCAGAAAACAAGAAAGTAAGACTTCTTCATGCTTACTCCAAGTTCATAAAAACTAACTTCAAGTTTGCCAGAAAAGGTGAAGAAAAGTTTTTAGGAAATTTTTAAAAATTTATTTATTCATATTTTAATTAGCCTATTAGCATGTGGAGGTAATGCACTTTAAGGGGACCTTGGCAGGAAAAGCACATTTTAAACAATAAGAAACCAGGGAAAACACCGCACATAGCTATTATTTTTGGCAGAAGTCTTTTCTTACATGGTTTTCTTTTTTCTTTTTTGTTTCTTCTCTCTCATAACAAAAGGGCGAAAAAAGTTTAAATGGGAGAAGGTTGCATAGAGTTGGGGATTAACATATTTAATTTACATAATGTCAGTGTGTTAAAGACTATAGAGGTGCAGTAGTATAAAATATTCTTAGTTAAAAAGCAGCTCAAATTAGTAACCTCTTTCACTGTGCACATTCCACCAAGTTCATTGTGCGGGTAAGTTAAAAAAGAACAGCATTTTCTCACAAAGGCAGCACAAAATATGCATCGAGGTATAATTATTTACAAAGAATACTAGTTTTTCATTGGATTCACTTCCTAGGCTATGCAATGGAGACATCATCATTGATGATATAATTTGACCTTCCTACATCGCAGTTGTGGAATCCACACAGAAACATTAAACCAGACTTAAAATTTTAACAATACAAAGTCATCGATGTTGGAAAGTCTTGTGTGTTTAAATAGCATCATCAAAATCTCCCTCTGTAAAAAGCACAGCAGGTTGCATAGTCTCTTTCCCTCTCGGAAGCACTAATGCTTGCTGGCAGCTTTCACTCAGAAAGAGCTTTTGCAGAAAGACCACAGTGCATTCCTCTCTACCCAGCATGCCTTGCCAAAGGCCTACATCAGCACAGCAGTTCGGGAGTACTCCACAAATGCAGCAGCTCGAAAGCTAACTAGTCTCCCCACAACTCAGATGCCCTCTGGCCAGAAGTATTTGGCTTACCTTTTTTTCCAAATCTCGAATGTCCCACTTGGGAGTAAGGTTGTAGGAGAATGAGGTTCAGCGACTCAGGGTTAAGATCAATGGGATATAATGAAAACAATATGGAATCCAGAGTGGGTTCAAAGATGGTTGGAATGGGAGAAAATGCTTCATGTCTTTGCATATTCCCTTTCAGGTTCAGGGAACAGTGCTGTGGTAACACTTCTCTCTCTCTCTCTCTCTCTCTCTCTCTCTCTCTTTCTCTTTCTCTCTCTCTCTCTCTCTCTCTCTCTCTCTCTCTCTCTCTCTCTCTTTCTCTCTCTGTCAAAAATAAATAAATAAATAAATAATATATATATATATATATTAAATC
>PVKE010050758.1:0-10850 GCA_004027555.1 Craseonycteris thonglongyai
AAATAAAATCATCATTTAAAGTGTTTTCTCACCTTAAATAATTTCCTCACTGACAACAAATATGATCCAAAGGACATAGGTTTCAGCTTTTATAAAAGTAGACTGACAGGGTGGAATAATAAAAACAAGTAATGCTGTTTATCACTTGATTGCTCTATATCTTCTCATATACTGATGGATTTATTATTTCTGACATACACACACATCATATACTCTATCCCCTCTTCTGCTTCCTATTTTTTTAATTTAATTTTCTTTACCTAAGATTGTGATTTTAGATTCCATTGACTGAATGTCCTATTGTTATGATTTATATTCACTTTTTAAAAATACCTTTAAATATCTCCGAATCAATCTTTCTCAGTAATGATGATTTTATGTTTTTCTGAGCACTCTCAATTACTTTATAACAAATTGTGATATTTTCTATTTTTTACATAACCAATCCATAAATTGTGTTATCTTCCTTTATGATAATTTCTGTGATATTTTTATATAAGATTCCACTTACAAGACACATAAGAAAATATCTCATACAAAGCATCACTATATATTGGATGAAATTGTGTAACTGAGACAAAGCCTGTGCAGCTCTTTAGAGAAACTTGTTTATTTATCTTTTTCCTCCTATAGCCTCTTTAACACATGTAACCTATCTATGACTATTGAAGACAAATGATGAGTAAGAGTTAATTTTTTTTCTACAAAATGGTAAAATATATCCTATTCTCACATTTTCAATAATTTTCATATATCTGTTATTACAATATTCTATGAAAGCGGGCCTAACATTTGTAGCATATGCCATGGTTTCTAGTGTAAAATCTTTGAAAAGAAGGTGATCAAAATACTAATTTCAGAAAGATGCTCGTTGGTTACTTGGAAGAAAGGATGGAAGGAAGGAAGGAGGGAAGGGAGGGAAGAAGGAAGGAAGGAAAGGAAGAAAGAGAAAGAGAGAGAAAGGAAGAAAAGAAACATTTCAATGTCTTTGTAACTTTATTTTTATACAGAATGAACAAAATGACTGATACTTCCCAGAACAGTTCTAATTTCTAAAATTTATATCCCTTTCCCATATAAAAACAGTTGTCAGGCTCTATACATAAGATTTGGTCAAAATGTTGTTTTTACTAGCATATTGTACCTGAGGCTGCATGGTATTTCTTTGTCAGTCTCTCGATAGTGTTGATAATGTGCGAGGGCACTAAATGAGTGTGTAACATAGCTCTTCGTTCCATATTCTCCACAAGCAGGATGATCCCCATCTTTGCTTCTCTCTCTTATGTTGCATCTATCACAGAAAGAAAGCGGGCAACTTTTTCTCATTTTGTTTTCCACAAACTACTGTGGTGGGGGTGGGGAGAAAAAGACAGCAAAAGAACTCCGGATATGGGCGTTTTTCTCTTCTACTATGAAGTAGGAAAAGGGGGTATGAGAAAGTTGAAAAGCATATTCATGGGAGGCGTGGAGGGTGTTGCCCTGGTTCTAAATAGCCTTGGACTTCTGAGGTATCTCAGCACAGGAGGTACAACTTGAGCAGCCACGGAGTGTTCTGTGTCTAAGCAACACCCCATCCCTACCATCTCTTCTGTTTGCCAGTTCATTTTGTCTCCCTCAGTGAACAGAAGAGGGTGGTGGAGGCAGGAGGGAAGGGGTTGCTCCATTTTGAGATACCACCTTCTCTAGTCAATGATCTGGGGATTTCAGTGATTTTGTTACACTTTTTCCTGAGAGCCCTGATTTCATGAAATATGGCCTATTGAGTATGAACAAGGCAGGATGTATCTGACATATGAAGAAAAAGCTGGTGTACCACAGGCTTACCATAGAGTAGATAAAACAGTAATAAAATAACAAAGGTCATATAAAATTCAATGGGACACCCACACCTCTCATATGTAACATGACCTCAGCTCACTGCTACCTATGGGCTTGTAAAAGTTGCATTGGAAACATGGAGAAAGTTTACACACAATTGTATTGTCTCCAGAAAAATCTTTCATTAAACTGCATGCAATGGGATCCATACTAACAGAGAATAATTGTTCCATCCAGCATAATTTATTTTTATCAAATGAAACCTAGACATTGTGTCCTCCTACACTAGCCCATAGTAATCATTTGTTTGGCACACAGTCACTTAACAGTCATGTGAGGTATGCTTCCTTCCTCCTCAAAGGGATTCAGCTCTCATCCCTGTCAAAGTGAACATTGTCCTCGTCAGAAATATGAAAGTCTGCTCAGGCATAGTATTCGCTGTGGTCATACTCCATCATATTCGAATATGCCAGCACTTTACTTAATCATTGTCAGCCAGGTCCACCTATTTTCTCTCTTGTCCCACTACCTGCACACTCACAAATGTAACAGATGCAAGGATGCCATTAACAACGGTCCTTTTTTTTTTTTCTTAGTTTGCACAGATGGCTAAGTTATTTTTATTCATGAGAAAGCCTCAAACTTTAGATTTTTTAATGGGACAACAGTCTTCCATCATAAAAGAATCACCAAATTACTCCTTCTTGATTCATTGATTTAATGTTTCTTTTCAATAAATTTTTAAATACATTCTAGTAGCAAGTGCTATGTTTTCATTCTCTTGACTTATCTGTGGTTTTACACCACCTAGTTATCAGAAATAAGGAATATAAGTATATAATTAGTATGCTCCCCTATAGTGATATTGCTGTACACTCAATCGCCAGTAGCTATTCATCCTGTATAACTGAAATTTTCTACCCTGTGAACAATATGTTTCCATTTCCTTCACATTCCAACCCCTAGAAATCATTATTCTACTCTCTGTTTTTATCAATACAACTTTTTTAGATTTCACATATAAGTGAGATCAGGCAGTATTGATCTTTCTGAGACTGGCTTATTTTACTCAGCATAATGTCCTCTGGGTTCCTTGATGTTGTTGCAAATAACAGAAAGTAGACATTAAGTGTTCTTAACGAACACACACACAAATATTAACTGCTTCTATATTTTTAAAATTTGTACATGGGTATGTGGACACAGGCTAAGAATCTCACTTCAGGAGTATAAAATACAATATATCCTTTAGAGGAGATTATTTTAAAAATAAAATTACAAGAATGCCAGGATAGCTCAACAGGTTGAGTGATTGCCTTGCAATTGTGAGGTCCAGGGATTAAATCCCAGCCTCAGCCCACACAAATTCATATGCTGAACTGCGGTGGATGCAACTGGTAATCACCAGGATGGCACTGAAGGTCCCTCCAGTCCAGTTCCTCCCCTACATAAACCACAGACATCTGTGTGGAATGAAACCATGTCACAAATAAACCACAGACATCTGTGTGGAATGAAACCATGTCACAAGTAATGATGTACAACTATGGAGACTGCTCTGGGCCCTCCTCCCTTCTCTCTCTCTCTCTCTCTCTCTCTCTCTCTCTCTCTCTCTCTCTCTCTCTCTCTCTCCTTTTCTCAAAACAATAAAATAAATCTTTAAAAAAAATTATCTTTCTATTGCCTCTACCCTCATTGGCCTTTTCCTTTCTAGCTCCTTTACCAAATATCTGAATATTAGTGATGCTTTGTCTTAAGCCCTACTCTTGTCTCAGTTTATACTACTTCCTTATGTAACCATATCTAGCCCTAACTACTGACTGGAAACTAGACGCCACAAACAGCTAATGGCTGTAGACACAGAGCTCTGTGGTTGAAGGGTAAGAATTAGAGCCCAAAACCAAAAAGCTGCTCATGCAGAGAGATTCACACCGCAGTAGAGCAGTGCATTTATAGAAGGACTCACTACTGTGAGGTATTTGTATTTTTTAAATCTTTCTCTGAACATTAAAGTGATTTCATATTTGAGTTTACTAGGTGAAAGCTCTAAATCTACTTTTCAGATAAGATTCAAAATTTCCCCAAACATTTGATAATGCTTCAAAGACATTTGACATGATGCTTCATTTTGGGGATACAGATATCTTTTACACTCTATAACAAAAGGATCAATAGATGATCTAATACCTGAGGATTATCATAACTCTTCAGCTTTCTGACTTGCAAAATTTGGAAAACTGCGTAGAAGCTTAATGATAAATTTAACAGGAATGTGTATAGAGTATACACATCATAGGAGGAAAATGGGTACAAAATAGGCACATTTTAATCCCACTTCTTTAAAATATGTTTTCTGTCCCAAACTCTTAATTTAAAAAATCTATTTTTAAACTAATAAATGTCTCAGATAAATTAGAGAAACCAATAAACTTTGAAAATAATTATATAAGATTCAATGACTCCCATTTTTAAAAAAAGAAAATATGTATTTTTAAAAGAATATATAACTAGGAATGATTTTACATGTTGAATTTCAGAAACCTGTGCCCATGCAAGAGGAAAGAGGCAATTTGAACTCAACAAAAGGATCTTTTCTAGTAAAATGATCTGAATTTTGCTAATACTTAAGATGTGAACAAAGCCACATCTTCCGTGAATGATACTTTTTTGTACAGCCTAGATGTGACGTTAAAGGACCATGCATTCAGAATCAACATTTCTCAATTCTAATCTCACCTCTTACTATCTTTGCCAAGGTGAGAACCTTAGGGATTTTCCTCATAGGGTCATAAGATATTAAAGTTTGAGGCACACATTTAAGTCAGCTTAACCTCTTCTCTAACATCCATGATGAATCATCTCAATTTGGACTCTTTCAGTAAAGATCTCTCTTCTTTGCAAAGTATCAGTTCCCTACATTTATCAATTGCCCACTATGTGCTAGTACATTTTCTGAGGAAGTTTACATGATAATAAATGATTTTCTAAATAATCTTAATGGAACACATGGTAAGTCTGAGGTCCAGGAAGGTTGCACCGAATGTTATAGTGCAGTTAGTAAGACATTATAGCATGTCTTGATCCTGGGCCCATCTTGTTCCCCTCTAAAGCCAACATTTTATACACAATACCACATTGTGTTTCTTAATGGTTTAAATTGTTTGTGTTCATATCAAAATAGACTCAACTATGCTTTTACATGATCATCACCTATTGACCTAACTCTCCACTATGAAACAACCTAAGATTAATCTTATCTTTTAACTCACAGTAGACAAAAGCAAACATAACCACTTCTCAAAGACTTATTTTGCGTATGGCACATTACCATGTTCTTTACAGTTTGAACTAACTCAGTTGTCTTTCATTTACTTCTTTTCTTATTCAAGTTGTCACATTATTCTCCTTCCCATCCAATCAAACTTCCTAAAATAATCATGTTTATATGCATCCTATACTGCTTTTGAAATTCAGATTTTTCTTAACCAATTTCAATCTAACATCTATTTCATGATTTTATTGAAATTACTTCATCATATTTATCACTGATTGTTCAATCAATACATTTAATCATTTTTAATACTACATTTTTGTTGATGATTTTAAAATACTTGATATTGGGAAAGTCAGGATGGCTCAGCGGGTTAAGCGCTCACTTTGAAGCCCCGAGGACCGAGGATCGAATCCTGGCTCCGGCCCAGGTGGACTCACATGCTAAACTGGGGTGTGCTTCCCAAATGTGGTGAGGCCCCCAGTTCAGTTCAAAAATAAAATAAAATAATAATAATAAATAAATAAAATAAGAAATAAATAAAATACTTGATATATAAACTTTTGTTTTAATTTTAAAGTAGTTTATGATCACACCTAGAAAATTAACAAATAGAGAAGCAAAGGTCAGGTGGAGCATTCGGGAAGGAAGGAGAAAGTAATAACCAACAGCTTGTACATGTGACTATTTTATCAATAAAGTGTTCTCAATTCAAAAACGGCCTCAGAGTGGCAATGATTCATGTTCTACTTCTCCCTAAATGTCCTGAAGATCAGAATCATGCTGAGACGTTGGGATGGCTCAGTGGGTTGAGCACTCACCTTGCAGCCCCAGGGTCTGAGGATCGAATCCTGGTCCCACCTCGTGCAGACCCATAAGCTGAACTGGGGTGTGCTTCCCATGTGAGAGGTCCTCAGTTTGGCCGCAGCTTGTGGGGGCATGCCTCCCAGGTGGGAGGCCTCCATTTTAGTTTCTGCCATGTGTAGCCCCATACCCACCTGTGTGGAATGAAACCATGTTGAAAACTAATAACGTGCAACTACAGATATTGCTCTGGGCCCTCCCCCTTCTCTCTGTCTCTCTCTTTCTGTCAGAAATAATAAAATAAATCTTTAGGGAAAAAAAAAAGAAATCATCCACATTCCTTTATCTTGTATATGATAACTGTTTGTTAGATATTTGTTGAAAAATCTTCATTTTCTCCTGCCTTTTTAGCATCATTTTGGTTGTTTTTACTGCATTAAAGACAAGTACATAAAATCAAAATTTACTCTACTCCTAAACTGCTTATATTCTTCTAGATTTTATCATAAGATAAAATATAATGCTAATTATCTATATAGGGTAAAAAGTCCCCTTTTCAGGCTCTCTTTTCACTCTCTGCTTTAATCATATTGCACTTACTATAAAGCAACTAAATTTTTAAAGAAATGAGTCATGGCTTCAGTTTCTTCATTCCTAGAGTTCCTTGAAGTTCATGAGTGGAATATTTAGTAATTATGCAGATAAAACCTGAATATAAAGTCCTGTAATATGTGCCCTAATCTGTTTCTAATTTCTTAATGCAGTCATTGCCTAGTATATTACGTTATACTAAATTACTATAGCATCTAGAGTTTACAGATTCATAGCCTTATGGCATTTTCTGTACCATTTATTAAAGGTAAAAGTCATTAGGAGATTGAATGGATAAAATGAATATTGTCTCTCTGTTTAAATATTGAGTTTTTCTAAGATGGCTGCAAAACAATCCAGTTCAAAACAGCCCAAGTAGTACATGTGGACCACAGCTGCCGTGAATGGTGGAACAGGCTTTTCTGGCACCAAAGCCTGAATCCTGACGGGGAATGGGACGTCATGAACTCTCAGTGTCTGCTTTTCTGTTTCTTACTTCTACAAACGTGCATGCATTTTTCTGTGATGCTATTAACTTTGGCATAGAAATATGGCTCTCATTTCATTTTTACAATATCATCTTTAGGAGGCAATGCTTTCCATTTTGGAGTACTTTAAAAAGTAATTTTTTTTTATTCTAAGAGAAGATGTAGACAACTGTTTAACATTTGCAGCCATCCTTATCGTGGGAAAATATCTTGGTGGTCCACTGGTGAATGTGATCGAATGTTGCCCAGCCCTGGACTACAGTATAGTGTAAACATAATTTTTATATGCACCAGGAAAACAAAAACTTTGTGTGACTGGCTTTATTATGGTATTCACTTTATTTTAGTGGTCTGGAACTAAACCCAAAACATCGTCAAAGTATGCCTGTAATTAAAAGAAGCCTGTCACACAATATTACATATTGCATGACTCATTTTATATAAAATATTCATAATAAGAAAATCTTTAGGGATGGATACTACAAGTGTGGTTGCCAGGAGCTTGGGTGGGGGTGGAGGGGCAGGGGGGAAGAATTGGAAGTGATACTAATGAGCATAGGGGTGAAATGAATGCACCTAACAACAGGCCAAAGTACTAAACAGTGACAATATAATATTGGATAGAAATAGATCTTTGTATTTAAATAGTAAAAATATATCATAATAATATGTAAGTATTTTTAGAGTAGTTTATATCAAGGAAATTGGTAAAACTGGCCTCTTGTTTGGTGAATGAAAAATGTCTATCTAGGGGTGAGTCAGAAATTTTTATCAATTCATAATCATCAAAACCACTGGGGTAACAGAATTTCAAAGACTTAAATAAAAAGTTCCTGAACAATGCAGGCATTCTTTTCAAAGCCCTAGATTCTTAAAAGGAAGAACAAGGCACAGAATGTTCTACTACTCATCTCACATTATATCATTTCTTTCTGCAACTAAAATAGATATAAGAATTAAATACTTTCAAAGGTAAAATAAGTGAATGTTATAAAATAACATTCATGCATGAGGTTATTGTTATAAGTGTATAGAATGTTTAAAAAAGTTGAAATAACTAACATATCTGATCCATTTGTCAGAGGGTACCTCTGTTACTAGATTCTTTTTACTCACCTATTTTCCATTAGTACATATCATAAACAAAAAGGCAGAAAACATGTCATTTAAATGTCCTTGTACTGTTCACTCTTGAACTTCTCAGTTATTTTTCAGCTATATTCATGGCAAATCAGAACACATGTAGTCATTGTGCTTGCATCTAATATTGTTTGCTCCAAAAATAGTATAGATATGCTGAATAATTTTTTCTTATCTTCAGAAACAGATTATCTTGCTTTATTCTGTTTTCTAGCAATAAAACTGTATCATTTACCAAATAAGATTCTTATCCCATGACCAATTGTCCCTCTCCCAAGTTTGTCTCAAAATTAAAAGATTTATTCTTTTTATAATTTAATTGGCTTATAGGAACTTGGAGTTTAAATGCACAGTAAGAATATGTTTTTTCTCCTTTAAAACTAACTGCTGTAAGTCATAGGACAAACTGCTTCCAAATTGAGTTTGAGTTTTTGGTTAAAAGACTTTCAAAGGTTTCTCAATAAAATACCTTTTTAATGAATAAGGTTCAACTCATACTTTTACACCTAGACAGAGAAAATCAGTAGGCTCAGTTTTTAATTAAGTGGGTTCAGAATCTCTATACTTTTATTCACGTTGCCATATTTAGTGGTCTTTTACTTACTATGTAGGCTAGCAAATATAATAATAAAAAATCTTAAAAGTCAAAGGCAATATTTCTAAAATTAGAAATGCTATTTAATGTTCTATTTAAAGGGAACAAAGAGATGTTTTATACGCATATATAATGTATATCAATAGAATATGTTTAATGAACATATTCTAAACTCCTTATATATTCCTTATATATTCTATTCTAAGCTCCTTATATATTCCAGGCATTGGAAAGAGAAAAGTAAACAATTCAACAAAAGAATCTTTGTCATCCTAGATCTTATATTCTAGATAGGAGAAACAAACAATAGGGAAATAAATTTGAAAAGTATATGGCATGTTGCATGGTATTAATTTTATAGGGAAAATAAAATTAGAAACAAGGATAGTAAATGTTGAGTAGAAGAGATGATATTTTAAATAAAGGAGTCATGGAAGGCTACTGAAGAGGTTAATATATGAGTATCAACTAAAGAAGGTTTGGGGGAAGAGCATTTTATAGAGTATCAGCAAACACAAGGGCTATGATGTAAGAGTGGACCTAGTATGTCAGGAAAACCACAAGAACCCAAATAAAATAAATTAATATATCACAAATATAATTTCAGAATTAGTGATGAGTACATGGGTGTGTATTTAAAATTTTGAGAGATATATATTTTATTAGCCCTAAAATACTAAAATTAAGGTATCAATCTACAGATTGACAAACTATTCAATCAATAAATATTTATTATGCATCCGTAATGAATGTGAAGTACATAGTTGGCAGATACAAATTTAAAAATAAGATTGGAGTTAGCACCAATTATACTGCCAAATAACTCTGATTTTGAATGAGTTCAATAAACTCTGAGTTATTAAGTTATGAAATAACACTGGACATTCTGAAGTCTCTTCTAACCCATATATTACACAAACAGGAAATTCTGAAGAGCTATTGACCATTTACTATCCTGAATAATTTGTACAGCAGATGCAGTGTGTAAGATATTAATGTTAAAAGTGTATTTTTTAAGTTGGCCTGCCCTTCACAAAAGAGTTGGGATGGGGAAAAGAAAGCAAATAAGACTGTACACAGTACAAAATGATATCCTGAAAGCGATGCTAGCAGTGAGGGCTTCGGAAGTTCATAGCAAAGAAAGACCACTTAACGTCAACTATATACCCTAAGAGGTCTTTATGGAAAATATAACATTTTATATTGGGGTGAGCATAGATTTATGCAGAAATGATTTGAGGCAAAGCAGACTGCGTGTGCAAGGGCATGATGGGACAGTAGAGGTCTAAGAGCTGGTGTGGAGGCCTGAGGATATCATGAGGATGAAGCAGATGTGACAGTCACAGAGACTGATACATAATATTTGGTCTTACAGACCAAATATATTGTATTTTCCGGCGTATAAGACGACCCCCTAATTTTAGAGTTAAAACAAAGGTTTGGGCCTATATTCACTGTATAAGACTACCCCCCACTTCCGAGGCAACACCAGTTCTTTTTTTAATTAAATTTTTAATGAATGACATTTTTCAAACATACCGTAATATACCGTACATTGATACGATAAATGGAAGGTCTCTTCACAAATGGCAATGCCATGAACTTGATCGAGAAACAAGAAATCCAAAAGAGAACATTAACAATGATGGCATTCATCTGGAAAGAAAATTACATGAAGAACTTGCAGAAAACGCTTGTTTGTGACTGACTGGGATGATGAGAGGTTTTTCTAGGCAGAGGAGCATTGTGAGCTTAAAATCCTTCAAAATCCTCATCATGTTCTTCTTCTGACATCATAAGTTCATCAATGATCTCTTGTGGTACATTTGTAAGACAGTCATCATATGGATCAAATTCCGAATCAGATGGTGGGGCTTCAGCTTCGGCTTCCCCTTCATCTTACCACAAGAAGTCATCCTCCATACCGTCCAAAGAATTTGATAGACCACACTTCTTGAAAGACCTGATTACTGTTTCTTCAGTAATATCATTCCAGGCTTTTATGACAAAGTTACACAAAACATCCAATTGTGGCGCACGCATGTTTCCTCCTTTAGTGAATGACTTTTCGCCGCTAACCATCCACTCATTCCACTGTTCTCTAATGCGATCTTTAAATGGCTTGTTTAGGCACACATCCAGT
>PVKE010050759.1:0-10850 GCA_004027555.1 Craseonycteris thonglongyai
AAAAAAAAAAAAAAAAAAAAAAAGAAAAAGAAATAAACTTGTGTTTTTCTGTAGCATAAAAATTTGTGCTTTGGGATTCAACAAATTCTTGTAAAGCATTGTCTGCATCATGCTGGTTGTAGAAGCGTTTTCCTACAAAAAGTTGTCAAGATGCTTGAAGAAGTGAAGTATGTTGGTGAGAGGTCAGATGAACATGAAAGGTGAGGCAAAACTCTGTAGCCCCATTTGCTCAACCTTTTAAGCATTGGTTGTGCGACATGCAGTCAGGCATTGTCATGGAGAAGAATTGGGCCCTTTCTGCTGACCAATGCCGGCTCCAGGCCTTGCAGTGTTTGGTGCATCTCATCAATGTGCTGAGCAGACTTCTGAGATGGGATGGTTTCACTGGGATTCAGAAAGCCATAGTGGATCAGCCTACCAAACAGTGACCCAGACCTTCTTTTGGTGCAAGTTTGGTTTTGGGAAGTGCTTTGGAGGTTCTTTGTCCAACCACTTGAGGTGGTTGTCTCCAATTGTCAGAATCCACTTTTCACCCCACATCACAATCTAATCAAGAAATGGTTCCTTGTTTCATAGAATCAGATGACACTTCAAAAACGATATTTTGGATTTTCAGTCAGCTTACGAGGCACCTACTTACTGAGCTTTTTCATCTTTCAGTTGGCTTCAAATGCTTCATGACCATAGAATGGTTGACATTGAGTTCTTGGGCAAGTTCTCATGTAGTTGTAAGAGGATCAGCTTCCATGATTGCTCTCAGTTGGTCATTATCAACTTCTGATGGCCAGCCACTGTGCTCCTCATTATCAAGGCTCTCGTCTCCTTTACAAAACTTTTTGAACCACCACTGCACTGTATGTTAATTAGCAGTTCCTGGGCCAAATGCGTTGTTGATGTTGCGAGTTGTCTCCGCTGCTTTATTACCCATTTTATACTCAAATAAGAAAATCACTCAAATTTGCTTTTTGTCTAACATCATTTCCATAATCTAAAATAAATATAAAATAAACAACAAGTAATAAGTCATAAGCAAAAAAGCACAAAGTGAGAAATGACCATTCAACTGGTGTATAATGTAACTGTATTTGTTTAAGAATGTATTCCAATATCAAATGGCAAATTTCTTTCATTCTTTTTTATAGATTAATTGTATATATATTTTTTTAATTTAGAGAGAGACAAAGAGAGACAGAGAGAAGGGGGAGGGTCCAGAGCAGTCTCCATAATTGTACGTCATCAGTTTTCAACATGGTTTCATTCCACACAAGTGGATGTGAGGTTGCGCAAGCCAGGAACCAGGCTGGGGGCCTTCCCGCATGGGTGGCACACCCCAGTTCAGTATCTGGGTTCGTACGGGCCAGGGCCAGGGCTGGGACTTGATCCTTGGACCCCAGGGCTGCAAAGTGAGAGCTCAACCTCTGAGCCATCCCGGCTTCCCCAAAATAGCAAATTTCACAATGAAAAATCGCAATTACATTTGTACCAACCTAAAAGCATCTTATTCAAATGTAATTGGGAGATTGTCTTGGGTTATATTATAGTCTTCTGTCAAGTTGGTCTATCTCCTTCTCTGTAATATTTCTTTCCCATATGGTACAGGCTGGAATTGGTTGCTTCCTTGAATCAAATAACAAATAAGTAAATAGAAAAGCTATAGTCTTTATCTATATGTGTCTAGTTCAGACTTTTTAACAACCATAGCCACTGCTAATTTTAAGGAGGCCTTTTTTCTTCCAGTAGTTTCTGGGAAACACCCACTTCAATCACTTACAATGAGGAAAGGTCTTCTATGGAATCCTCTTTCTAAATGGCCTCTGCCTGATGTATTTTTATGTTGCTATGATAATAGCTTAAAAACCATGTAAAAACTATTAAATATATTAGCTTATTCAATCCTCACAACAACCGTATGGAGTATATACATGTAATAACCCTCATTTTTACACATGAAAAAATATGCACAATAGCTTAATCAACTTGTTCACTGTCACATGGCTACACTGACAGAGTCAGGCTTTGAACCCCAGCAATGTGACACTATAGTCTGGGTCCTTAACCACTATAGCACACAGCCCTTGATTACTGAGTGTGCTCCATCTGCCAGGAAGAACAATTAGGCCCAGTAGGACAATGGTTCTATGACCAATCAGAAGCCTGGGTGACTGGATAGGTTTTCAGGCACACCAGCAGACAGGGTTAAATGATGCTAATTTCCTGGGTGACCCTGGACTGGGAATAAATCATCCACTTCCTGCTGCTGCATGGGTTCTTTCTGTCAAGGTAGAGATGAGCTCAAATCACAAAGCCTCCCTATGCTTTCCTGAGAAAACGATGAAAAAATTTTAGACAATTTGCTAAAAGCTCTTGTTTTTGCAAATATGACAAGGCACCTGCAAAAGTTGCTACAACCCCTACTTATTGGAACAGGAGCCACCCAAGATTCTGAATATCTGGAGTTCACCAGAGAAGCATCCCTACAGGGGCCTGCACACCACAAAGTGGAAGGATCCATGAGAAAGGGTGCGTACTCTGCCCGTGGCATTTGTGGGGGTATTGTGACTTTGGAGATCGAAGAGGCAGGGAATGAGAACAGTCCCACACCCCAAAACACTGACCCATGGCCTGCAGCAAAGCCTGCATGTCAGCATTTCATGGAGGCTCTCCAGCACCCTCTACACTACTATTTATCGCTGCAGGAACCCAGGAGCCTAAGCTTGCTCCTCATTTTCATAAAGCATGCTCTCCAGAAAAGTGTGTAGTGTACCCGCTATAAATTACCCACCTCCTCTCGCAGGCTAATTTACAGCCTAATCCTGGTATCAGAGTGCAATGGACGGTGGCCCCAGATGACAACATTTTAAAAACCCAGGAGCAGATTGAAAGTACTTGGTGTGGCAGATACTCCTTTCCTGTGCACTCCTTTGCAGGTGTTTGCCTTGCCTCACAAGACATAATCAAGTCACTGTCTCAACTTTGGCTGTCATAAAGTCTCCTGGGGGCTTAAAAAAATCCCAGTGCCCATGCTGCACCTCAGATACTTAAATTGTGATCTCAGGAATAGGATTCAGGCCTTTGTATTTTTCAAGCTCTCCATGGATTCCCATGTTCAGCCAAGGTTGAAACCACTGGGCTAAGTTCTCATGGGCAATGCAATAATTTGTGTCTTTTGCTTCGGGTGGGAGCCCTTGAGTCACTCAGGCAAGTTCTAAGCATCGTGACCGGTGTCTGTGGACTGACAGGCCTTCTGTGCCCTGAGATTACCCTTCTTTGGGAAGGAGCAGGTTTCCTCCGAGTAGAACCAGATCAGGATACGTATGAGGGTGTATGTGTGTGCACACACTCCTGACGGATGGCAACATGGAGTTCTGTTTCAAGGAGGCTTTGTAATAGTTGAAACACGTATGCTGCTGAGAAATCGTTGGTCTCAAAAGCATTGGTTTCACATGGCTTCGGGATTGCTGCAGGCTTGCTGTGGATGGGCCACACTGCCCCTCACAGAAGAAATACATCGCACATCTGTTTCTCAGCCTCCTCATGTCTGGGAACTCCATGTCACAAGCAGGACCATGAGGGTGGCTATTGGAACAAGATGGAATCAGGAGGGGCTGGCCCAGCAAGGGCACATTTGGATCTGTGATAGGGCTGATGTTTTCTAGGACCAACACCCACCCACTGGATACTGAAATCACAACTGGAGTGTTCAGATGTGTTTAAAATGGTACAAGAGCACAGTGCAGATACCTGTTAGGACAAAAAGAGTCAGAGACTTCCCAGCTCTCTAGCACTCATTGTAGCCATACTTCTGCTTCCCAGGAAAAACAGCCTTTTTGAAACCAAATATGGATCGATTTTGCCTGTTTTTCTGAAATCTTAGTGTGTAGGAAAAGGAAATACTACTTAGTCATATCTGAGTTAGAAACTCCACATGCATTAAATTATTTAGTCCTCAATATAGCCTCCCCAAACATAAAATAGACATTTTTACTCCATTTACAAATGATAAAGTTGGAAATGTCAGACGTTAGGTAAAGTTCTCAAAGGGGAGGAAATATCAGCAAGATTTCCCCCCTCCTCTTTCTGGCTGCAAAATCTGGTCTTTTCTCCACACCAGGCTTCACCGAGGTCTATGGTGAAGCTTCTAGTATAACTAGTGCAAACGTTCATGGTATTAACTCGCATTTCTCAAGTGCTCTTTGTGGGGGCATCCTGTGTGAATTATACCAGTTAGTTCTCACCACATCCCTGAGAAGTGAATAGTATTCTATTTCACAGGTGCGGAAATAGGTTCAGAGAAGTCAAGCTGACCCCATGAGGGTACACAAGCAGAGTCGGATTCTCTGCCAGGTCTGCACTTCTCCATTCTCCCTCAGGGAACTCAGGAACCTCCAAAACCCGAAGTGATACGGGGCTCATGATAGGTTCAGATTTTAGTGGGATGTCAGAGGAAATAACTTAGGGTATAAAGATAGGGAACGTCCACTGACCTCAAGCCACAGAGCACTGTGGGTGATTTCTCACTCCCTCTCTGCGTAGGGCCCCCTGGAACTTCAGAAAGTATTTCAGAACTTGGAGCCTGCTGCTGGGAAAGTAGTCAGCAATTAAAATGTGAGTGGTATGACTATGTCACTTACTTTGAAACATATTTATACTATTGCAGCAGTCATTTTGCAATTTCCCTGTACCCAAATTTCTATCTAATTCATTTTCGTCTTCAAGCTATGAGGCATTGCAAATGCAGACGATAAGTATCTTCCTTCTCTGATAATGACAGCTGATAAGCACTTTCTAAAAGGTATCCAAAGATTAAGATAAGCACACAGGCAGCCAGGATGTTGAGATTCACAGGCAAATATAAACAATATTTATTATTTTTATATTTTTTCAAGTTTATATATAAAAAATACTATGTTCTTTTAAGGCTTCTACACTTTCATTTTCAGAACCCCTCCCTTCTTTTCTTTCTATTTTGGCATTACATTTGCAAGAAGTCTCCATCTCCCTTATTTACATGTGAAAAAAAGTGGAGCATCATGTGGTGAGGGTTCAGGCAGACACTGAATTCCATTCAATTCTCATTTCCTCTCTGACAGTCACCATTGAATCAATCATGTTCTCCCTGCCCTCTCTCTGACCACCTCGGAGATCCCAAATCGCTTTTCATCTCATGTGTCAATCACCCTCAGACCATGTCCACTTTTCATTACTAACACGCCATCACATGACCTGCTAATCTGTCACTTTCTGACAGCGGTTAGTGTGCCAATTGATTTAATTAGCAATCAATTAGCTTGTTACTATTGGAAGTAATTACCTTTTATAGAGAAAAGAGTGCAGCTGGTGAGGGCAATAAAATTGCACTAATAAAACTGCATCTACTTCCCTCTGTACAGCGGAGTCACTGAACTCAAGGGCTGGCCAAATTATAGGTGACATACACATCTTTTGAATGTCCGTGGGGAGGTGTCCCTCCTCCTCATTATGTGCAGAGCCCCTCTGTCGTTGGCATTACTCAGAACTGGACGTTGCAGAGAAAGATTGGGTTAATGGTTTGTGTTCTTGCTTCCATAGGACACACTTTTCAAAAACCATATATTTTGGGAGCAGGAAGAGAACTTGGCAATAGTTCTCTTCTCCAAAAATGGAGTTAGTAAGGTCCAGAGAGGCCAAGGGACTTGTCCAAGGTCACACAGCTAGACAGTGCTGGAGCCCCGAGAAGTGATCGTCCTCCTGACTTGTAGCTCCCATGTACCCCACGTCTGGGAAGAGTCTCTTTGCACCATTCTCGCACCTTGAAAAGTCTCATCTCTGCACCAACGACTAGACACATCTGAGAAAGGGGAAATGTGGGGTGGAGGGAAGTGAAAATATTCAAGATGAAGACCCTCAGGGTCATGAGGATAAAAGCCAGCATGAAGGAAGTCACAGTTTCAAAACTGGTGGGAAGAAAATTCTGCCACCCCATGAGGTAGGGGCGCAGTGTGGTCTCAGGTGGTTCAGAAGTGTAGTGACTGTCGGCATGATTGCCTCCTCTTGTACACACAGACTGAAAATGTACCCTGGGCCACTTCTGACCCAGGGCTACCGTATATTTCCCACACTTTCACTATTAAATTCAGCCTCCAAAGTACTCCCCAGGCACGCGATGACTCGCTACATTAGCTCGGTAGTAAAGGAGAGGCAGTAATGAGATGACTAAGGAGACCCGGATTCCATTCATCATCCTGTTTGCTCCAATATAAGTGTTCTTTTATCAGCACTATTGGTACTGATGTCATCGCAGGAGGCATAAATCACCTCACCAGTGACAGGGGCCTATTAAGGGTCACAGCCTAAAATCATTATTGACAAATTAAGGATCACACTTGGCCATTTTGTCACTGTGCCCTCAATTGGGGATATGGCCTGGTTCCTGTATCTGGTGGAAAATTAAATAGTCATTTAGAGTCCTGAACAGCCGTGCCGGGTAATTCAAAGAGAAGCCACCTCTTCTTCTCCCTCAAATTTGAGAAACTTGCAGTCGACTCGCAAAAGCAAGAAACTCCTCGATGGAGTTCTGGGTCCTTCTCATAAATTCTCCTTATTCCAGTGACTGCAGAGACATATTACATGACATTATAGAGTGAATGAATAATGGCACATCTTGGTCTTGGATCTGGAGCAGATAGCCGGGTACTTGTCAGAATTACCAAGGATTCTCATTTGGAATGCTGTCCCCTTTGTCCTTCTTCATTGTCACCTAATATGACTAAAAAGGACTTTTTTGGAGAGCAGATAAAATGTAGATGACAGTGGACAAGGTGGAGAGTTAATAACATTGTATTTTTTTATAACTTGATAACTCAAATTAAAAGACAAGAAAATTGGCTTGTCCTGGAGTATTTGCCAAGATTAGTGTCCTTATATTTTCTAGGGTAAACAACACCAAAGTTGGCTTTCTATTTCAGTAGCTTTCGATTTCTGAACATTGAGTACTCATTCAATGAAAATTATCTGGGTATCTAAGTAAATTCAGTATTCCTGATTCATGGCAGGTTTTTGGCACGCCATGAGTCATTTTAAATACATATTAATATTATGGTCTGAAATGATGTAGAAAGTTGTTCTTAAAATACCTGAGTAAATAGCCTTATCAGGTCCTTGGTTGGAAAGAGTAATATTCAGATGACAGTTTGCTCCAAATTAGTCTACAAATTCAATGCACTCCACACTAGCTTTAACAGTAGATGTTGGTATGTGTATGTGAATTCACAAAACGATTCTGTAGTTCATGTGAAAGAATAAGCAAGTAAAAGTATACAGGCACATGCTGTAACATAAGTGTGATAGAGTATTTCTTGTTCCAGCAGGTTCTAAAATGCATTACAAACATATAATAATCAAAATAGTTGGCAGCAGCAGAAGGATAGATAAGCAAAACAATGAAAAAGAAAGTCCAGAAACAAACACAAATATAACAATTTAGTACCTAAGATGGTATTACAAGAAACAGGGAAGGGATTAATTATTTGAAAATTAATATTACAAAAACTTGACTGGGAAAAGCCGGGACGGCTCAGCGGGTTGAGTGCTCGCTTTGAGGCCAAGAGGACCGAAGATCAAGTCCCGGCTCCGGCCCAGGCAGGACCCACATGCTGAACTGGGGAGTTCCCACAGTTCGGTTCTCTAGCTGTCTCTGTCTCTGTCTCTCTCTCTATCTGTCAAGAGTAAAATAGAAATAAATATGCACTAAATATAAAATAATTACTCTCTATAAATATAAAAAAAGATATTAAAAAAAAACTTGACTAATATTTTGGAGAAATGATTAAATTTCTAATGCAAACCTTATAAAAACTTAACTTCAATAAAAATATAAGTGTAAAATATGAAGCCATGAAATAATGAAGATAATTGCAGGTAAAAATGTATGAAATTTTAGGAGAGAAAAAGTCTTTCCTAAATATGACACCAAATGGAATATAAAACTGGAAGTAATAATGAAACAAAAACTCATGGACACAGTCAGTAGTTTAGTGGTTACCTGAGAGGGTGAAGGGAAGGTGAGTGGGAGACGGGGAGATAGGGGAGAATAGGGTGGGGCCATTAAATATATGGTGATGAAAAGAGCTGATTCTGGGTGCAGAGAACATAATGCAACGCATAAACAATGTAATGTAGAGTTGTACACCTGGAAACAATGTAATTGTTATCAACCAGTGTCACCCAAAAAAATTTAACATTAAATAAATGCTCAAAGAAATATATATGACACCAAAAACAGAAACCATAAAGCAATAAAAGTGAAAGATTAATTACATATAACATTATACAAATATACCAAATAATTAAAATTTAAAAATCACAAAAACTAAAAATGCATAGAGTAGACAGAGTAGATAAAGAGTGGTTACTCCAATAGGATGAAAGGCCAATGAATAAAGAAACTATTTGTTTAAAAGTGAATAATCAGTAAATACAAGGACCACACAAATAATCAAGAATATACAGTTGAAACAATAAACCACCACTTTCACTGATCAAAGTGGAAAGATCTTAAAATCATACCCAATGTTAGTAAATATGTGAGAAATTAGACACATCCATATTTTGCCGATGGATATATAAATTGTTATAATATTACTAAAAAACAAATTGATTAGCCACTAAAGTCATTAAAATGTATGTTTTTCTTTGACAAACAACCCAGCTAGTTGAAATATATCCTAAGAAATGCTGAGGTAAATATGTGAAGATGTTCTTAGAAAGTTGTTCATGAAGTGCCATTTAGACCATTTTTTAAAATTGTAAAGATGTTAACTTTTCAATAGTAGAAGACAAGAATGTGCAACACAATATCACTGATTATAAAAAAAAAAAGTGTAAACAACCTAAAATTTCAACAGTGTGTTTTTAGTTCAATAGTTTTGGACCTAAATAAAGATACACAGATTTGCATGAAGGAGAAATATATAAACACACATAATTATAAACTTTGATCTGAATATCCAATTTCCTTTACTTCAATTTGAATATGGTTCTGATTTTGAGTATCTAATATTAATTTTTCTTTCTTGAAAAGCAGTGCAATGTATAATTTTGCTTATATAGGCACCCTGCACATGGAAAAAAATTATTAACTAGTGATGTAATAAAGAAATGATTTCTTTTGGGGCCTTAAGCTCAGACCTTCAAATCTGTATTGTTTCCTTACGGGTTTATTTGATTAAACTGAAATTTAAATAAAAAGATTTAACTGCCTGATCAGCCTTCTCTGATGTTCCAGATAATTACTGGAACATTCTATCTCCTACAGAAGCATATAAAGCAACATTGTGATTGAAACCTTACATGAAGTCAACCATTCATTCAGCTCACATTAATTGAGCACCTTTGTTTACACCAGTCAACTTCCTGACAGGATAGGTTGTTCATAGCAAGTGCTCTGAACAGAATAGATGGAAATAGTAGAGACAAAACCTGGTACTGGGTGCCAGGAGAGGGTGGGTGGCAGAACTCAAGCTTAGAGCAAGAATGAGCCCAAGGCATGGATCGCATGAAAATGCAAGAACACCGACCATGACCGTCAGCAACTGCTGAATTTTAGAGTTAGACTTTTCTCACATTCATCCAAGAATCTTCACAAGTCATATACATAATATTTTAATACAATTTCGGAGGTAGGTAACTGACCCCCTAGGATCAATCTCTAATTGCAGAACCCTAGCTCTGTTGGTGAGAGGGGTCTATCATACACATTGGGAAGTGAACTCCATCAAGAAGCAATTTCTTTTCAGGATGGTGGTCTGCCTTTGTGAAGAAACTGGAGAAGTGGGGGTGATGGGGTGTTCTATGGAGTTGGATCTGACAGCGTGGGGCCTCTTTCCACTAGCCTTACTCCACAGCTGATTGTGGGAGCCAGAATCAAGAAAGGCCTCTTGAAAAAGTTAGATAGGATCGGTCAATCAAACAGGACAAGGGCCTAACACAACTATTGGTAGCTGGCAGGTCCAGTTGGGCAATTAGAAAGCAGGGAAGAGGGAATGGGAGCTAAGATAAAATGAGTACCTGAGAGTTGTGGGCAGGGATTATTGCCTTGGGTGAGTTCCCACCCTCTCAGAAATGGGTTTCCCCAAACTCCAACCCCAACCAAGACCTACCTAAAATAATATTTACTAAGTCAACTTCTTCTTTTCCCTATGTAAATTTATTGAAAATAAAAGTTTTAAACTTTGTATACTGCTATTAAATGAAAACCAATCTCATTTACCATAAAGAACTGGTGACTATAAAAGTATATACAATAAAAAACAAATATTAGTATTTTCTTCTGGAGGTTCTGAGCTTACTTTCTATTTTCTAAAAAGAAACCTTAGCCTGAGTTAGAGAGGCTATATAGACTAGCAAGGAGCTCATCAGAGGAATGGAAAAGTAGTCCAAAGAGTACCACTGTTTCTTTTTTTTTAATTAATCAATTTTTTAAATACATTCTTTTAATTGAGGCATAATTGACATACAACATTCTATTAGTTTCAGGTGTACAGTATAATGATTTGATATTTGTATATATTGCAAAATAATCACAACTCATAAGTCTAGTTAACATCTGTGACCATACATAGTTACAAATATTTATTCTTTTTTTTTTATACTTTATTTATTTTTGACAGAGAGAGAGAGAGAGAGAGAGACAGAGAGAGACAGAGAGAGACAGAGAGAGAACTGAACTGGGGGTGCTCCCAGTTCAGCATATGGTTCCGCAGGGGCCGAGACTGGGATTCGATCCCCAGTCCCCGGCGTTGCAAAGTGAGCACTTAACCCACTGAGCCATCCCAGCTTCCCCAAATATTTATTGTTGTGATGAGAACTTTTAA
>PVKE010050761.1:0-10849 GCA_004027555.1 Craseonycteris thonglongyai
AAAAAAAAACAATAAAAATAAATCTTAAAACAACAACAACAACAAAAATAAATAAATAAATAAAAACAGCTGTTTTAAAAACAAGGGGTACAATTGATTGAAATAGGTTTAAAAAAGGTAGGTACACAAGTGGAAAAATATTGAGGAGTCACTGGCTTAAGGCTTCCTGGCCTGGCTCTTTTGCTAGCTGTGCAGCTTTGGGCTAGTTTGTTAACATCTCTAATCCCCAGTCCCCTCATGTGGAAAGTGGGCATAATGTGTATACTAATAGAGCAACTGTGAAGATTAAAGCAATAATCCAGGTGAGGCTTTTAGCATAGTGCCTGGCATGGTGTAAGTAGGAAGCATGCAGTAGGGCTAATTATAATTGTTTTTATTGTGATATGGGTATAATGTGCTCAGCATAGTGGCTACTGTGTAGCAGATGCCCTAAATCTGTGCTGCTCAGTATGGTAGTCACTGGCCATATGTGGCTACTGCTCACTAGAAAGGTGGCTGGCCCAAATTGAGATGCACTGAGAGTATAAAACACACTGGACTTCAAAGACTTAATGCATTAAAAAAAAAGGAATAGACTATCTCATTAAAGGTTTCTATAGTGAGTAAATATTGTCTTGATAATACTTTGGGTGTATTTAGTTAAATAAAATATATTATTAAAATTAATTTCACCTTTTTATTTTTAATCTTCTTAAATGGGGCTACTAGAAAATTTAAGTTTCCATAGGTGGCATGCGTTAGTGGCTTCCACATAATTTCCCATAAAACATACTTCATTCAGTTTACATTTAACCAATTTATTGAGCATCTCCTCTGAACCAGGTTATGCAGTGAGGACTGTGCCAAGGACCACAGGAGTACACATGGAAGAGAGCCATGTCCAAGGCATCAAGGGAGGCCTTCGTGGAGGAGATGACATGTGAACTGGTGCTCACTCTCTCCAGCAATCAACCAGAGAAACATGGGTGTTGACTTTCTGTAGGCTTTGCTCCCTTCAGAACATTTATTTAAAAGCATGAAAGATACCATCATACATCTCTACCCTGTGAAACTCTGATAGCCAGATAGTTCTGGCTTTCTAGTAAAGAAGCAAATCAAGATAAGGGACATTCTGATATCTGAACCTTAATCTTAGTATTTGGCCTCATGTGCTCACATTTACATCTTGTAGTGAGTAGCAGATAAACGTGATAGAAAGTTGTTTGCCTTTCAAGGACATCTAAATAACAATTTACAAAAATATAGTGCCAAGCAATGGCTACTATTGCTTTTTTGTTGTTGTTTGTACCATTGGATTTGGGAAGACCATACTCAACTGCGACTGTGATCAATTTTAAGTTCTTAGGGACTTTGACAAGACATTGCTAACCAGACAGTTTTCTGTTTTTCTGTCAATAACCAACCACTTCATGAGTGAGACAGTCAATAGCTTTGTTTTTAGGGAGATTCAGGGAGAGAGGTAATGCTTTGTTTGTTCTCAATCATCCATGGCTCCATGAAGAAAGAGATCTATCACTCAATGGTAATGGGGGTGCGATAATATGCTATGACTCCTTTTAAACAACTAACAGCTTTATTGAGATAGAATTCACACACCATACAATTCACCCATTTAAAATGCACAATTCAATGATTTACAGTATATTCACCAAAATGTGCAACCATCACCACAATCAACTTTAGAACATTTCATCGCCCCCAAAAGAAACACTATCCCATAGTCATTACTGCCTAGAGTGGGTTATGTCCACCTGGAATCTCAAAATGTGACCTTAATTTGAATAAGTGTCTTTGCAGGTGTAATTAAAGATCTTGAAATGAGATCATTCTGGGTTAGGGTCATTAAATCCAATGATGGATGTCATTTTAAGTGACAGACAAGGAGAACATGCAGAGGCACAGAGGGCAATATGAAGATGGATGGATAGCCTGGAGTTATAAAACCCCAAGTCCAGAGGTGTTAAATTATTGCCAGCAACCAGCTAGGAGAGAGGCAGGGAATGAATTTTCCCTCAGAGCTTTCAGAGGGAACCAACCTTGCCAACACCTTGATTTTGGACTTCTGGCCTCCTGAATTGTGAGAGAATAAATTTATGTTGTTTTCAGCTTCCAAGTTTGTGGTAATTTGTCCTGGTAGCCCTAGGAAAGTAAATATTCTGAACTGCCCCATCTTCTTCCAGCCTCTGGTAACTACCGATCTATTTTCTGTTTTTATGGATAAGCCTATTTTGGACATTTCACACCAGTGGAATCATAATATATAGTCTTTTTTGTAACTGACTTCTTTCACTTAACATAATGTTTTCAAGGTCTATCCATATTGTAGGATGTATCAGATGTTCATTTCTTTTTATGGCAGAATAACACTTCATTTTATAGATAGACCACATTTGTTTATCCATTCATCGATTCATGGACATTTGGGTGGTTTCCACATTTTGGTTATTATGAACAATACTGTTTAGAACATTCATGTACAGGTTTTTTTGTGGACACGTGTTTTCATTTCTCTTGAGTCTCTACCTAACAGTGGAATTGCTGTGTCAAATGGTGACTCTGTGATTAATATTTTGAGGAACTGCCAGATTGTTTTCCAAAGTGGCTGCACCATTTTACATTCTCACCAACAGTGGATGAGGGTTCCAACTTCTCCATATTCTCACCAATATTTGTTATTACCTGTCTTTTTTATTAGACCTGTATCACTTCTGGTCAACATGAGCTGGTATTCTGATCAAGTTTATTTTTATTTGATTTCTTTCCGGATATACATCTAAGCCACTGGTTTTAATGGCTTTTTTACATCTGGAGACAATTTAGTTATTGGTTAAGTAAGCGTATAAGCTGGCTTGTTGAGGTAAGTTTCATATGTGCTATTCTGATCTTAGTGGAATTGTAAAGGGTGTCCCAAAATTAACACAAGATTTGAATTTTGCGTCATTTGTGTGGTAAAGTGTTGCCAATGAGAAAAAAAAAAGACAGTGTGACAGCTGACAGTTCAGGGTTATTAAAAATGGAGTGCTAGGGGAAGCAGGGATGGCTCAGTGGGTTGGGCGCTCACTTTGCAGCCCCAGGGACCGAGGATTGAATCCTGGCCCCAGCCGTGCTGACCCATATGCTGAACTGGGGAGTGCCCCCAGTTCGGTTTTCACCGGGGCAAGACCCCGGCCCAGTTCCTGACCTGTGCAGCCCTGCGCCCACCTGTGGAATGAAACTATGTGGAAAAACCAATGATGTGCAATTATGGAGACTGTTCTGGGCCCTCCCCCTTCTCTCTGTCTCTGTCTCTGTATCTCTCTCTCTGTCAAAAACAATAAATAAATCTTAAAAAAAAAAATAAGGAGTGCTACACAAAAGAACAATGCGTTTTCACTGTTGAGCAATAAAAATTTACAATTTTTAATTATAAACCTGTGTTTTCTATCAAAATTACTTCTTGCGTGAACTTTGGGACACCCTTTTATAATCAGATATTCAGACATTTCAAATCCCTCTCTTCAGTGTGCTTTGGCTTTTTATTCGCAGTTTGGAGATTTGGAGGATCAGCGTGTACAGGGTAGGCTTGGAGGTTGGGCGTGGAAGCCAGCTGCCTGACTTGGATGCTCTTTAAAGCCTTGAGCTCCACAAAAGTAGAGCCTTAGGCGCTTGGGGTCACCACTCACCCAGTTAGGCCAGCACTGTCATGTGGAACAGCCAGGGAGTGCATGTTCTCTAATCAGTTGGAAGCACCAGGAATGATAACAAGGCTTAGAAAGAAAATTATGAAAGACTCTCAGGGAGTTGGGCATTCTCTCCAGTACAGTTCAGTGTCACCCTGAATCAGGGACCAGGGAAAGGTCAACTAGAAGAGATTGGTTTCATCTTGCCTGCCCTGCTCCCTTTGTTACCCTCTGATCTTCCAGCACTGCCATGTTCATGTTGATAAGTTCTGTTTTACCCATCACTGTGGACCTGCCAATCCACTTCGTTAATAGAGAACAATGTCCCCCACACCCTTTTGGAGCAGAGAAAAGAGAAGATGAATTACTATACACTGGTTTTCTAGACTGAAGTTTTCTTTGGAGTTTTTTTCAATTAAGAAAGAGCTATTTGTTTTTGATAGTCAAACAGTACTCTTCCCACTTGTCAGTGAGAGGAGGAGAGATGCTCATCTGTGTGGTCCTTGAGGGCAGTAAGGTACAAAGGAGCCTTTACTGTGGATCAACAGCGGAGCCTGCAGCGTGAGAGGAAAACTGCTTTCACACCATCGAGTTGGTTTGAACCTTGTCGTTTATGGTCAGGATTGGATTCGAGTACCTACTGATCTGGACACAGAATAAATCATCTCTCTAATCCCCAAACTGAATCTAAACCCTCTAGCCAGCCTCAGAGTAGATGTAGAATATTTTAGATCAATGATTCTTTCTAATATCTCTTTCTCACACCCATCTTACTCCTCCTGAACTTGACTGGCTCCTCGGGGCACATTATTTAGATGGGTTTTCCTGAAGATTATAATATTAATAGGTACTAACAGGATTAAGCATGGTCAAACAGGTTTTTTTATTACCGTATTTCTCAGAACTGTTAATGTGCATTTTGATTCTCTGGGAGAACAAACTTTGCAAAGTTGCTTAGACTGTTTGACCATGAAATATTTCTTATTGATCATCTTACAGGACCAGTATTGGGCAAGACACTATTATATGAATAGTTTTCCAGAAGCAGAGCCTGAAATGGTGATTCTTGTGCAAGAAGTTTTAAGGCAGTGAAGGAAAGGCCAAGCCAAGATGTGGGTTTGGATTAATCTAGTCTCAGCCTGATCCCAGGGGAGCTCTGGAATATGAAATATATTACAGAGGTTGTCCCCTGCACACACCCAGCAAGGGGCTGGGTTGTCACATTTCCTCACCCATTAGTTATTGGTTATAGGCTGCCCTCTGAGGATGGTGCCTCACTTCCCAGGCAAGGCAATCGTGGTCAGCCAAAGGCTGAAGAAGAGTGCAGGTGTGAGCAGTTAGCAGCCATCACTCCGGCGCTGGAGGACAGCTGGAGTGGCCCAGTTAGGAGATCTGGCCAGGGCACTGCAGTCATACGAGGGAAAAAACTATGCTAAGCCCCGTTCATCACTTCTCCCCAAGGCTGCCCAAGAATCGGACTAGTCTTTGGAGCCCCTGACATGGTTCACGTGGCCATTTCCACTCCACATCCTCATTATCTCTAAGGTAGCTATAAATTATTTTAGAGATAACTTAGCAAAAGAAAGAGGAGATTTCATTGTGAAGTTGTAAGACTATGAAGTCAGGATGAAAGGTTCTCATCTGTGTGAATGTGTATATAGAGTAGGGGAGATTTCGTAGGGAAATGGGCTTTTAGCCAAAAAATGGGCTTTCTGGATTGAGAAGGAACAGATGAAGAGGGTAGAAAAATTCTCTTGCCCTCAAGTTCCTTTTATGACAGCGCAGGGTCTGGGGGAGGTGGGCGCTCTCAGCCTGATTTCCTGGACTGGCTCCACTTCTAGAAGCAGAGCAGGCAGTACTGTGTGGCGTTCTTGGTGTGGTGTGACTGGCAGTTGCTGGTGGTGTGTCCCCAGCTGTCAGGGCCAGAGGATGCACAGTCACCTGGTGGTGTCTAGATGAAGGAAAAGCTCCAGGTTTTTAATATTTAGCCCTGTCCATCTGTCCTCATGGACAGCATCAGACCATGGTCATTGTTTCCCTTTTTCTCAGCTTCATGACAAGCACTCTGCCCTGAGCTTTCAGTTCATCTTGGGGGCTCAGGCCCGGGCCCTCCAGGGAATCCTGAGCCATTTCAGGGCATGGATAATGTTTGAACCTCATTCCCTTAGCCTTTATGAGATTTTGCTCTTGAGACATAGAGTTTTTTTACAGAATCCGCAGCTGCTAATTTTTCCTGATAGAAATTCGGGGAGTAGAAGTGGGGGATTTCCTTCCAACCCTTGGCCAAAGTTGCTTCCTGAGGTTGTACTATCTGTCCAATGTCAGAATTCCCCTTTTGCCTTTTCATTCCTCCAGTACTGGTTGAATTCCCTATATTGAATTCTTTCTGTTAAAATAACTACTGTGATTGTTGTTTTCCTGAATAAATCCTGATAGTTTTGCTGAAAATTGCAATGCTTCTTGGAGCTCTGATCGAATGAGATTGATTGGGCCAAAGACCATAAGCAAAAAATGGAGTAAGTCAGGTTAGGCTTGATTGGCTGCAGGAGAGAACTCTCACATGGATTGTGGGGAACATTTGGAAGAACTATTACTATCTAATTAATACTGTCTCTGCCTAATTACCATCATGATTTTCTAATCAACCCACCTAGAAGGTCCCCAAATTAATCTTGTCTGCCTAGCCTCTTCGTAAGGCAGCATTCCTACAACCCTTGACCTGCGGGAGGCCTGCCTTGTCCTCATTTCTGAATGCCTGTGTCACTCCACGTTTAGACCTCTCCAGTGACCTCTCTGATCTCATTTCCTATTGTTCTTTCCCCTGCTAATCTTGTGCTCTGCTTCAGTGGCATGACTTCCTTCTGGAACTACCCCAGGTGTATCATCACCTAAGCACTGTGCACTGGCTGTTCCCTCTTTCTGAAACACTCTTCCCTCGTGTTTCCTCCTGTCTCAGTCCCAGATGTCATACTCTCTACCCTGAGCTCCTCAGAATTTCAACCCTACTTATTCCCAAAGGAACTAGTCTCCCTATCATGGTACTTGGTGAGGTTCTGGAGAGTCCCCTGGCCTGCTTTGGCGAGGTCTCCCTTACCATGTCCCTGCTCCCTGCCCCCAGTTTATCCTCTAGGCTCAAATGGGGGAATGGGTATGGAAGATGGACCTTTGGCTCTGCCCAAAAAGGAGTGGTGAGATGCTGGGCACTTACTTCCTACCATGTCCCAATGTCTGAAAACCAAGTGGATGTACCTGGATGATATTTTAGGCTCCTGCCAATCTCCACTTATCCTGGGAACCTCCTGTGTCACTGACCTGGACTATGCCTTCGTCCAGGGCTGTTCATAGCCAGCTCCTTTCCTAAGGTCAAGTCTGAGGAAGGTCAGTGCTGAAGCTGGGGAAGAACAGGAACTCACCAGCAAGTCCAGCATAGAGGTGTTGAGGAGTCCCTGTGCAGGGTTTAAGGCACTCAGTTTAAATTTCTCCGAGCATCTTCACCACCTCAGTTTTCTTAACTTTGAATTCACAGATAGAATCATGAAGTCCTTGAACTTGTATGGGAAAGTAGTTCAGTCTTTATTCTCACGAACCTCTAAATGCTATTTAGAATTCTCTTGAATGATGGATGTAGGCAACAAATAAACCGTGATGGTATTAGTGGTACCAGTAGAAATTGAAGACATTTTCATGTCTCATTACAGTCATTGCAGAAATCTAGAAAACTCACTTGTTCTCATTTTTTTACCCAGAATTACTAGATCATGTTATTTATTCCTGTATATTTTATGCATTTGAAAACATTCAGAGAAGAGCTCCATGACTTTACCAAGCCTCTAAAGGCATTTGTGCACAAAAAAAGGTGAAGAATCCCTGCTCGGGCTCATGTTCATTTTCTGGTACTCTGGCATTTGGTTTTGGAGGCGTGCACAGCTCCTTGCCATCTGAAGGGGCCCTTAGGCAAGGCTGTAACAGGGGCAGACGTTTGGCCGGTTCCAGGCTGCGAGGGGGCCCCCTGCGTCCCGCTGCGCGCTTCTCCTGCTGGGAGCGCGAGCCCGCCACCCAGTGGTGAAGGACGGCGAGTGCGGCCGCTGTGCTCCGGGTCTGCACCAACAGGCGGCTGTCCAGCGCCGCTCCTGGCCACGGCTCCTAGGACCCCGAAGGCTGATGGTTCCCCCAGACTCCTATTTAAATTGTCCCTCCTGTACCCCTTTCCCAGGCGCCAGTGTGCATGGTCCCCTAGACGTGGCTCGTTTCAGATGATGAGGCCCTGCTGGCTTTAGGCAAGGGCAAGGGGAGGGTCGCCCCAGGGAGGGACACAGCCCGAGGTCATTGTTGTAACCTGCTGCGTGTACCCAAAGCCTTCCTGCCCCAGGGGCTGTCACAGGGTGGGGACACTCCCCTGGGACATATACAGGGCCTTGCTTTTTGATCCTCTAGCACAGTCAGTACCACCCTCGTGAATTTTGTCATCCCATCATTATTTAAATATGCAATAATTTTTTTTAATGGACTTCTTTTTTTTACCAAAATAAATACATAAAAACAAAACAAAACAAAAAACAAAAAAAACTTTACATCACTATTGCCAAAGGAAAACCTAGTATCTCTTGCCAAAAATATACAAGGTGATTTAAAAAAATACAACAAAGACAATTACATTGTTGTCAATAAATCTGTTAGGCTTTGGCTCACTGCCCAAGGCTCTATGTAATCTTAAGTAAGGTGTTAAAGACTTAGTAGCATCAGACAGAGGTTTTCTCTTTGACATAACCAGAAAGATGGAGGGAAATTGACAAGGGAAGGACTTGCTTACTGTGGCATTCAAAATTATTACAGTAAGACCACCCCACCTTTTCAGAAGCACTGAAGGAACAAGGCAGGCTGGTGGCTCCTCAGTGTTCAGCAGCAGCCCCCTGAGGGACTGTCTATGCAGACCAGGTCCTGGGTCCAGTGCTCTGAGTGCTGGAGGGGTGGGTTATTCATAGGCTGGACAATTGATGGGCATTTTGGAGGGCTAGCTTCTCCGCCTGCTCCACCCCCATGGACCTGTAAGTCCACATTCTGTGCTAAAGCTGGGAAGCCACTTGCTGTGTTCCTGGATATGTGGTTGGGCTCAGATAAGCTACTAAGATGGGTGCAGTAGCAGACATGAAGGGCCTTGCCATAGGTTCACTGTATGGCCAGTATCCTTCCTCAGCAGGCTCCTGGCCTGGGGTTTGTGCCAGGATTCAGCCCTCAGGAATGATTACCTGTTGCTCCATTCAAGACTTACCAATGGGGTTTCCAAAGGAGAGGAAGAATTTGAATATGGACCTGGTAGAACATGGGTGGATTAAGGTACTGAATGAGAATGTGACTGTGTGTCTGTGTGTCTGTGTGTAGAACTGTATAACTCTTGGCACATAAGGACTCTGTCCAAACTGTAGCATGGCTTCTAGCAGCATAAGGATGACCCCAGTGCTCCTCCTCCACATTCGCTACTCTGCTGCCCCTAAAATGTCTGCCTGATAAAGCTAAAGGCTGCCAGGAAAATTTACTCTTTGTTCTGGGCCATCCTTGACCAATCAACCTTTCTTACTGTGACTCCTTCCTCTGTCCCTTTGAGATATATATGGATCTCCTACAACTCAGGAGTGTCTTTCTCAAGGACATGAAAGCCATTCTTATCAGGAAAGATAGGGCCTCTGTCTCCCAGTCTCTGTGGGAGGATAGAGTCCTAACTTTAGTCATCGCCAGCTAACAGACACAGCCGGCAAAATCAGCAGTTACACTGACCAACCCTTTGTCATTTTTTACTTGAATCCCCACTCTCTTCCCCTCCCTTTAAAATGCTGAATTACATCTGCACAAATCAGAATGGAGCTCAGTTCTTTCCCCTACTGTCAGTAGTTACTGAGTAAAACCTGTTTTCACTGCTTTAACTAATGTCCAGCTTTATTTATTTTTAATACTGTGTATTCCGGTGTAGACAGATGTTTATGTCTGTGTCCCTACTGTGTGCCATGGCTTCTGGGTAGAATGTGTGAACAGATCTCCAGAAAGCTATCTTGACCCCTGGAAGAATATTTCAAAGTCTTTGTTTTCTGATAGTCTATCAGAAGGTTCTCTTAGTAGGCAAAGAAATATATATTCTGTATCCAAATCAATTTAATAACATTCCTAGAGCTCCTACTGTGTGTCAGACACTGGAAAGGGCTACTGTATGTACAGATTTTATACATAGTTGACAGCTTGTCTCTGACCAAAGTCACCACTATAGTGTATAGAAACATAGTATTACATTTGATTGTTTAAGTCATTGTAGTACCTATAAAACAAACAGCATTTCTAGCAGGCAGCCTTAGAGATAATAGCCAGATGGTTAGCCTATTGTCTATAGCACCAATAGTAACCTGCCTCTGCCTTTGGCGCCAAGCTGCATCATCACTCAGGGCCTTGCCTCATACTTTGAGAAAGTAGAGAAGTCAGACAATGACTCTATGTCCATGCTATCCAAACATCTGTTTATATCTGTGCCAGGCTTTCTCTGTCATGGATGAGCCATTCTTACTCCTATCACAGACCATCCTCTCCATTTGTACATGTATATGACTGTTTTGTTGGACTTATAACATATAGAAGAACTGTAATATATGGGACAACAAGAGTACAAAGGAGGTGAATAGAAGCAAAGTTATACTGGAGAAAGGAAATCATACCCAATGGTAATTGGAATCCATAGGAACAAGTGAAGGGATCCAGAAATGGTAAATAGAAAGGTTAGTGTAACTCTATAAATATGTAAATACATACTTTGTTTTTTCAGCTTCTTCAGTAGACATTATATAAGTAATTACAGTATAACATTGTACTTTTGGATTTGAGACACATAGATAGGAAGAATGAATAAAACTATACAGTAGTAACATTCTTATATCTTCTTGGAATTAAGTTAAAATAAATCTGAAGTAGATTCTGATAACAGTTTAGCCCTTAAACAGTCACTAAAAAATAATGCAAAGAAATATAGTAGAAAAAAACAGGGGAAGCTGGGATGGCTCAGTGGGTTAGGCGCTCACTTTGCAGTGCCTGGGACTCAGGATCGAATCCTGGCCCCAGCCTGTGCGGAACCATGTGCTGAACTGGGGAGTACCCCCAGTTCAGCTCTCTCTCTGTCTCTGTATCTCTCTCTCTCTCTCTCTCTCTCTCTCTCT
>PVKE010050762.1:0-10849 GCA_004027555.1 Craseonycteris thonglongyai
AAGGTTTTGTCATTCACCTTATTCATTAGCACTGACACGTGTAAGTAAATACGTATACTGTTGTCATTTTTGTCTTAAATGAGTAAAGTATGAATACTGTTTACATATTTAAAACATTCTTGTACCCGCATACACGAACATTCCTAGGGGCAAATCCTACTTCGCGGTGTTTCAGCTTTCGCGGAAGGTTCTGGTCCCCATTAACCACGAAAAACGAGGGATCACTGTAGTTTGTTTCAGGGATAGGAGAACGAGGAAAATGTTTTAACTGAGTTCTGTTGAATTATTATCCTGGAAGGAGTAAAACCTTGCCTAGAAAGAGAAACATTCCAACCAGCCCCTGCACTGGCAAAAAAAACTACCGGTAATGGCAGCTCCCACTAGGAGCCCAAACCCTCAGGAGCCCCTAGTTCTCCATCTAAGGGTTCCGTGTACCCTTCTCCCATACGTCCTCCGGAATTCTCAACTCCACAGCTAATTGCTTCTTCCTAGAAGCTTTCCCCCTCCCCCAGGAAAATGGGAAAGGAGTGTTGAACTTACCTCAGTTTGAAGCTGAATGCATTTTCTGTCAAAGACAGTTCCATGTGGAAGCTAGTGAACTGAAATAATAGAATTTTCAGACTAAAGGGAAAAGAATCAGTGAGTCGAGCTCTAATAATTTTGCTGTTGAGGAAACAGAGGTCCATGGTGGTGGAGTACCCTGTCCATGGACCCACAAGGAGCAGGAATTGGAGGCCTAAGTTTTTAAACACTTAGTATCTATCATCTCTGAAGTTCAACTCATTATTCTCAACTTCTGTATTCGTCACTTACCTTAGGAAGAGCAAGTCACAATATCATTCTGAGTCTGTTTCCTCATCTGTATCATATT
Organism: Craseonycteris thonglongyai; assembly: GCA_004027555.1. NCBI lineage: Eukaryota > Metazoa > Chordata > Mammalia > Chiroptera > Craseonycteridae > Craseonycteris > Craseonycteris thonglongyai. The sequence goes on from PVKE010050762.1 coordinate 872, forward strand.
GTTGTGAGGATTAAAAGAGATAATACCTACAAAGCTTTTAGCGTAGTTTCTAGCCAATTGTAAGTTCTCAATATGCATTAGCTATAATTGTTTCTTCTAGTACATATCACTCCTGTAGTGCTATATACATAATACTCTACTTTAGGTTCATTATTGGGTAAATAAATTTATGCTGTTTGGCCTGGAATTAACCGCTATTTTGAACATTGATTTTTTTTAAAACTTATTTTAAAATGTATTCTGGTATCCAAAATACTGAATTGCAATAATTTTTTATGACCAACCAAGTCCGTAATTCAGGACAGCCTGTACATATTATTTCACTGTCATTTAATAGAATTTAGCAAAATTTGATTTCTGTCCCAGAAAGTGACATCATAGGCTGAGCCCACCAGAGAGCATATTAAATTAATTGTGCAGTGATGAGATTGAGTGCAAATAAATTATTTATTCTCAGTGTTTTTAGTTTCATACAAAATTTGGAGGGCATATGGTTTGTATCCATTTTCTTAGAATTCCCTGGCAAATAGTCTTGACTCTTTAAAAAAATATTTGACTTCTAACTGTCCAAGTATGTGGAATATTCTTTGTAACTACAGCAAAACAGAGGCCTTTGCAACTTAGAGGCACCTAAGTAATGTAGACCCAGAATCTTTGTTTTGAAGAAATATGAGTTGGTATTCTTTTTTCCAGCTCAAATGCCTGCCTTGAGTGCTAAGTAGCATGAGCCGTACAGGAAGTTTAAAGAGAGGTCATGCTTGGTTGGCATGTCCGGGACTATTTCAGTGGAAATTACTTCATAGTGTGGTGTCCACTGGATTATTTGAAAGAGCAAAGTGAAGAACAGTGTACGATGTAATGCATCTTTGTGTTTTTCTTTAAAAAAAAAACCGGAAAGTGGTATCACTTTGGTTTCTTCTTCCTTGTTGTGATCGATGCACACACTTGACTTTCCATTGAAAATCTGGCAGGATGAAGGAAGGACGGCACTTCCTGCTTTTGTTGTATTCTATCTACTTTGAAGAAAACAGTGTTTATTGTTTTTTCTGTTCTGAGAAACTGTCCTCTCCCTTTTGTGAAGCCTTGCAATTTGATAAGCTCTATACCCTCTTAACAGCACTGCTCTGCCTATTTTCTGGCAGTTATATCTTCCTTACTTCCTTGTTATCAGCAGCGTCTTGTAAAGTCTTAACACTTACAGCCAAGAGAGCATGTGGCCAGCAGTTATACAGGAAGTCCCAATATAGGATGGTCTCTCAGATGTGACCCTCTGTCGTTCCAAAGGCCTTAGCATCCATTTCCTGGTCATTTCTCCTGCCTGTCACATAAGAGAAATGTGCTGAATTCTTGTATTTGCTGGGCCATGCACTTCTTCCTGAGCACGTTGGTTAGTATCACAAATTTAGCAGCACATGTAGCCAACCTTCTTTCTATCTGTGGCAAGCTGGTTTGAAAATCAAATAAGAGGAATTTAAATAACATTACAACTATTTAGCTGTTTCTAGTATCCTTACCAAAAGAACTGTGCTTCAAAGGTAATCTGTCCAGAATCCCCGTCTGGAAGATCCTTTGATCTCCTCACCCCCTGACTGAGTGAGGGTTTATTAAAGAGGTGTTCACATAAGGAACATTTTTTCAGAAGGAACTTTGAGATTAGTGTTGGTAATAGAATCGGAAGGTGAAATTGCTGTGTCTGCGTCTCTACCCTTGAAATGAAAACTATGCTGCTTAATGGGTGGTTTGTTTGGTCTGCTCTGTGAGAGACTGGTCTCCCCGTTCTTTTCCACCCCTGACGTGTGAAATTCTTTTTTCTTATGCAGACTGTCAGGTGAAGCTATCTTTCAGTTCAGGAAAGACCCAGAAAAACTGAAAAGTTTTCTATTTATTTTATACCTTTATTTTTTTTTAAGAGCTTCAGAAAGAGAGACACTGTGTTACTTGTCAAGTATCTGCATGTATATACACGTCTTCTTTCATTTATTGGGAAGAAAGGAATATTCTACCATGTCTTTGTAAACTTCTCTTACATTTCATGTTCTGACCTTCTGCCTTATCTTTACATTTTCCTGAAAATCACAGCGGCACCTGATGGGTAAAACGAGCTGAGGAAATTGCAAACGTATTTATAATTTCTGCCTGCCAAGTTTGCCTTCTATTAAATGCTGACCTCTGCAAGTGGGATGAACTATATTTCAAAGAAGCAAGTTGTTCCTGCCTGGCATGATTGAGATCCAAAAGTTAGCCATGTTTGTCATGCTGATTTGACCTTCACTTAGGAATATTGCTTTCACTGAGAAAAAAATGATACACATGTGTGTGGAGACTACCTTAATAGTTGCAGCTTTTAGTGTATTGCAGTACTACTATAGTTCCAGTCCCTGTGACTACCTTAGCCAGTGGCATGTGGTTCCAACTCCTTCTCTGTTTACTATCATTTTAAGTGGAAAAATGAACACCTTCAAGTCTCAAATTATTTAACATTGTAAATCATGGAAAAATTTTGCTGGAAATTTAAGATGAACTTTACCTAACTGATAAATTATTTATTCCCTTTGGCTGTTTGATTCAAATGATTCCATGCTTAATTAGCTAAGGTACTTAAGGAAGAACGAATATTGTAGCAATTATTGTGGATAAGTAACAGATATTGAAGGATGATTTCAGATTGAATTTCCTATGTAAACCAAAGTGCTAGAGTTATGTTTTAGAATTTAAATAATGATAGAAAACTCAAAACTCGTTATACTTTATGGGCTCTCCAAGTAACACAGTTCTAGTGATTTAAGATGGACTCCATGCTAAGGTAGAGTTTCCATTTCTGTTTCTCCTACAATAATTTCCATTTCCTTCTTACTGCATTCCATTCAACCAACATGTGTTTAAATCCTAGTCAAGGCTCTGCAACCTGAACTCCAGATGTGTTTCTGTCCTCAGGGAGCTTCTAGCCCATAAAGAAAAGAAGAGTGATGAGTTGATAAAATTATGGAAATAAGGCATTGTGGAGTTTCAAGTTTGGGGACCAAGAAAACCTTCAAGAACACAACAGCAGTTGAAAAGGGGCTTGATGATTGAGTAAGATTTTAAAGTGCTATGAGGGTAAGTGGGTCGAGGAAGTACCGTCCTCTAATACGCAGATTGGAAAATACATTGAGATAGTAGGTAGCCTGACTTGACACACTACTGAGCAAGGGGCTAGCTAACATTAGCAGCACTGTTATTTGAAATAAATTGGAACAAAGAAAAGGATGTTAGGGTGCCTGCTAGAACTTATTGTAATTCATTGGAATGTAATGGTTAGGAGTTTGGGGTCCAGAATCAATTAGACACGTGTTGAATGCTGGCTCTACCACTGATTGGCTGAATGGCCTTAAGTTTACCAACCTGAGCCCCCATCCCTCATCCCTAACACAGGGGTCAGATTGTCTACCTATGCGATAGTTTGCATTAAATGAGATGCATGTGAAGTACTTAGAAAAATGTTATTGTTACCATCATTGCTCATACGAATGAGAATATTACATGTGCAGTTAGCGTTTCCCTCCCATTGGTAACTGAGAGCTATATGAAGGTAGAAAACTTTAATTTGGGCATCTGAGAGATTTCAGGGTGTTGGAGTGAGAAATAGCAATAATTCTAATGTTTTGAGTTTGGTTATATAGGCATGGTATTAAAAGATGTATAGGCTGGTTTGAAGGAGAAAACAATTATTTTGTCCTAGAATTGTATCCCTGCTGTGGAGCCCCAGTTGGTCTATGGGTCAGTGATCATCAGCACTTTGTCCTTCTCTTTGCTCTCTAACCATCCCAAGCTCTTTTTGCCTGTTTAAAATATTATCAGGGCCCTCTCCTTGCCAAACATTTGCTATGAGCCTTCCCACTGCCTACAACATCCCTCCCTTCCCTTCCATCTCACAGCTCCTTAAGGTCTACCTACAGGTCCCTTACTTGGTCAAAGCTTGAATCCCCAGGTGTTATTTATGGAGACCCACTTAGTTTTCCACATATATTCAGGGCTTCCCTTACCATGCCCTTGAATCACACATTGTTCTACTTCCTCCATTAGATTTTAAGAACTATAGAGAAATAGCTATGAAGAGCCCAGATTTGGGACTCTCATGGCCTGAATGTGGATCCCTTCAGTCCTATCGTACTCAGCCTTTCAATGCTTCCATTTCCTCATTTCTCAAATGAGGTTAACATAATAACAGTGTGTAATAAGAATTAGCTGAAAATAGATGCTAGCACATGGTAATTGTCAAATAATATTGACTCCTCTTTCTTCCTGTGCGCACTATGTGTTCAGTAAATACTTGTTGACTGAATAAATGAAAGCTATGCATTATTAAAACAGATGACAAAGAAGGCTGAAAAAAGGTATTACTAAAGGAGCTATTACCCCTAATTTATACCTAATGTTTATCTAATGAATTATCCATTCTGCTACAATTATTTTAAACCAATTAAAAAATATGCAGGTATTTTCTCAGCATTCAGAGCATTAACAATCTCTAATTACAGCTATGCAAAACAGAGAGGGTATAAAGATAGTTGTCATTGAATGTAAATGACAATTTAGGTAGTAGAAATTATTAAGACATTTGCATAATCTAGTACCGTTTACTTGTAAAGACATAGAAAGTGTCATTACCTTATATTTTAAAAATACTAAAGGTATTTTTTTAAGTATTAAAAGGACTTTAAAGTATTTTTTAAACGCTCCAGTTTTAGCAGCAATAAGTTGTTAGAACAATGGTTGGTTCTCAAAGTGTGGTTTTAGACCAGCTGTAGAGTGTCACCCAGGAACTTGTTACACATGCAAATTCTCAGACTCCCTTCAGAGCCAAGGAATCGGGACACTTGAAGGGTGAGGCTCCACGAGGTGTTTTAACAAGCTCTCCAAATAGTTATGATGCTCACTCAGAACCACTGAACAGTGGTTTCATTGTGAGAAAACTTAGTGACGAAAATTGACTAGCTTCAGTAATCACGTTTTCAACTTTATCTTCCCATTCTGCAGTTCCTTCTCTGTGAAAAATATTCTGTGAAAATTTTAAGCCCCATTGTGTCTCTTTGGCCACGTGCCCCTCATTTTGGCCCGGGGCCAGTGGCGAGCGCAATCCAGTTACTCAGTTCAATTGCACCTGATTCGTTTAGGCAAACTCAATTGTACTTGACTTTTTCAGTCCCAACTCGATTGTGCTTTAAAATTTCCACACTCAATTTGATTGGGCTCCAAATTTGCTACGTGCCACCTTGTAACTTGTAAATTTAGACACCTACCAAAGGGAGGTATTTAAAAGGAAGCTTAAAAGATTGGGTTATTGTATTTGCAGTTACACCCGTTTTTCTTCTCCCTCCCCCTTCATTTCCAACATGGGATGCTATAGGGTAAGAAATGTTTCATTGGACCCTTACATAGACCATACCCTACCATTGCCAGTTTGCTGTGGTTGAACTCATGGCAAAGACTTCAAATCTTCTAAGAAAGTGGTTCTTATTTACTGTCACAAAACAACTATGCATAGTTGTTCCATTACTCTTGTTTTCTATTTTATTTTTTCTAAGGTGGAAAAAATGGAGTTATTGACCCTTTTCAAACTTATATTGTCAAAATCAGAACATTTTTTAAGTAAGACTTCCACCTCCCTGAGACGAGCGTCATCCCTTCTCTCACTTACGCTGTGTACTGAGAGCCTAGGCCCTCAATCTCTGCCAGGTTTTTGAGTGCGTTCAATAACCACAAGGCTGAGGATTAATAGTCATTTGCTACTCCCTGGAAAGTACTTATACCTGAAAGAATTTTACTGAACCCTTGTCAGCAAAATCTAGTCTTGGTAAAATAGATGATGATAAATGCTCTGGTTCAGCATTATTAAAACAGATGGAGGAAGTGCTAGCCGGTTTTGCCTGGTGGTATGGCTTCCAGGTGTCAGAATGAAAATACTTAGTGGCTTTTATCACAAGGCTGGTTTTGTTGGAGAGTGGAAGGTGGTAGAAGGAGGAGTGTTTTGTGCTGAAAAGAAGCTCTCACAATGTTGCAGAGGATTGGGACCTAGTTGCATTTTCTTGCAAAATTAAAGATGAAGAGCCATGAGATTCAGCCATACTCTCATGGTACTGTGGCCCCTTGTGCTTCTGAAGGATAGTGGGGGTGGGGACCAAAAAAAACGAAGTTTCTGAATATACATGTTTAAATAACTCAGGAAAAGTAATATGGTGACCAACCACAAACTATATCCTTCTTATTATCCAGCTAGGCAAATGCTACCAGTAATTCATGCCAGCTGTTGATAGGAGCCACTGGATAAGAAGTTTACGAAACTGGAGGAAAACCTTGATTCACTTAATTACCTCTATGCCTATGATCTGTACATTTGTTAAGGTACATTAGGTGTTCATTTTTTAAAAGGTATTTAATGATTAGCGTGGAAAAAAAGATGCCTTAATTGATCGTGGTTGGTTTTTCCAGCTGTTATCAAAGTAAATATCACACATGTGAAATTGCCACTACAGTCCATTTGATTTTGAAAGTATCCTTAGAGGTTTGAACATGGCATGTTTCATCTGCCTATTTTTCCAAGAAAATGTGTGATCTTTATCATTAAAGAATACTGACTTAAGAGTGCTACTTTTTTTTTTTTTCCTAAGGGCTGATAAAACTGAGATAGACACTTAAATAACAATCTGTTGCCACTTACCTCTTCCCATGCTCCGTCCCCAAAGATTCACTGGGCAATGACTTTTAAATATGTTCTCATTATTTTTAATGAGTGTGCAGAACATATGACGCATAATGCCCCAGTAAATAGGTGCCCTTTTACTGAACTTGTCAGATATAATAAAACATTGAAGGAGCTAAGATTCATTTTTCTTTACGATATTACAATTATTTAAATTAAGATGCCCAAGTACAAATCACATACTATTCAATTCCTGTTGCTACATAAATGAAGCCCCAGCACAATCCTAGTTCTCTTTTTTTAAAAAGAATGTTTTATCACAGATTTGGAAAAAAAAAAAAATATATATATATATATATATATATATATATATATATATATTGTTATGTCTCTTTAAGTTTACCCTTCTTCAAATCTGCCCTGGTGGCAGGATATTCAATTACAAATGAGTTTCCTGACCTCTTTTTGAGTTATATGAGGGATTTTTATCACCTAGTCTTTCTGTAATTAATTCTTTGCATTTCTTAGAGGCCTGGAATCTAAGGAAGGATTGTTCAACAGCATGACTATTTCCTCTTTCTCTTTTTCTTTCTCCTTTTTTTTTCTTGCTTCTGACTTATCCTGCCTTTCTGGAAGTCAATAACTTAACTCACTGTCTCTCAATTGCAGAATATATTTATTTCATAATCTTCTTCAGGTGATGATGAAGAAGAAGGTACTATATAGTACATTATATTAACTTACATTAAAATGCCAGGTGGAAGCTGAACATGGGAGTAGACCAGAGAAAATATTCCCAAGAATAACAAAACCTCCCTTTGCTGGTCAGTACTGAGTGAATATCGGAGCCCATGGCTCCTGGTTTATGGAACTGTTGGCTTGTCACCCTGCAAGTGAGTTACAGACTTTCAGTCTGGCTGAAGAGGGCCCACCCTCTCGCTTCTCTCCTTCCCAGCAGCTACGTATTTCCTCTGCAGACCCTTGACTTTCCACTGGCGGGGAAAAACACAGAGAAACAAACAAACAAAAAAACCCAAATGGTAAAACACAGAAATGCCCAGTCAAAACATCTTACCTATGGCTTGCTTGCCCTCCGCCTCCCAGAGACCAAATGCTTCTTTTACATGATGCTCAGGTTAATGTTCAGAATTGTTTTCTTGGGCCTCCATTTCCCTCTAGTTCTGCATCCATATTAATGATAACAGGATGTGATTGTTCAAAAAATACTGAACATCTATTTCCAATTTCGCTGATCAAATGCTTGCTGAACATTGTTTGTGCTAGATGGCTGGTATTCTAAGATGTAATAAGACAGGATCCTGAACTCCAGGAACTTATAGACAATGCGAAGTGCCTTTGGAGAAACAAGGTGAGAATATGTCACAGTGCCTATCATCTGTGTGGAAAGCCAATAGAAGGAACATTTAAGGAAGAAGCTGAGAGGTTAATAGTGAACTACAAGTTATAAAAAGGAAGAAATGCGCAAAGGGCCTTACAATCATGAAAACTTTAATATATGAGATGGGACTCTGGTTGTGGATGGATTTAATGAAGCGAAGAGAAAACATTTCTAGGGATACGGAAGGAAAATTGAAGGAAAGGGAGGGTAGAGGAAAGAAACATTTTGGTTATGGCAAATATGCAAGCCTATAACAAGGACATTTCCAGGGATAACATAGAAAGCCCATCAAATATGACTTTAAGTTCTACTGGATGCCCTCATTTTTAAGGTCTGTGTTCAGAAGTTCTCTGTGTCTCCGCTCTGTATTTGGGCTCATTCATGCAGCCTGCATTCAACTGGAGCATCTGTGGGGCTGCAAGGTCCAGATGGCCTCCCTTACAAGCTGTCAGTCGGCACTGTCAGGTGGGGCACCTTGGTACTCCTTCATGTGTCTTCTTGTCTTCCAGTGGCTTAGTCAAGCTTCCTTACATGACATTCTCAGGACAGTAGGAGATGAAGGGATTCTTAAGGTTAGCCTTGCAAGTTACACAGTGTTAATTCTGCCTCATTGTCTTGGTCAAAGCAAGTCCCAAGGCCAGTCAAGATCCAAGGATGATGCAGATAGATTCCACAATTCCAGAGCAGCAAAGTCACATTCCGATGAGGCATAACTCACTAGGGCCAATATTGTTAGAATCTCTTGCATTAGGTTAGGAAAATTGGAGACCTCACTGTTCTACAGCAGAATGAGTATAGGTCAGAGATGTAAGAGTCAGGTTATTGGCCCAGATCTGGTACCAGAGGTTTGAGTTTTAGGAATATCATTTAACCTCTTTGGTCTCATCTTTCTTAAAGACATTCACAAAAATTTTATTGAGTTCTTTCTTGATGCGAATACAGTGCGAGGGATGCAAAGTAGACAAGTCATGCCCATTTCACTACTTTGTTGTTAACAGCGTTTGCAAATATGACGTTCTTGCTAAACAAATTCCTATTCCTGTTCTAGGTACTTCTCTCCCTAGATGAGAGCTGTGCTTTCCCCCTTTCTTCTCCCATTCAATGTAGAAATTTACTCTTCTACAGTGGACACTGGTGACAATAAAAATGGATCACATACTAAACCTGACAAACTCAGGGGAGGCTCAGAAGCTCTACAAACTCAAAGACCAAGAGTAACTGCATGGAATGGTCTGAACTCCAAAATTCCGAACTAAAAGCAAGTTATGGTGGGTAGTTAAATTCTTGGCTGCAGCTTCCTTGAAAAACATCAATCTTTACCTTAAGTGAGCCTGTCTATTGGCTTTTTTTATCTAAGACCACATACCCTTGGAATGTCAGAATGATCCCTTTTTCGGAGTCCTCAGGGCACATCCACTGCACCAGAGCAAAAGACCACAGAACCCTTCATTGTTATCTTATTTCCCAAATACCATCTCTAGGTGCTATAAAAGTTAATTATTGACTAACCTGTACCTAACAATGTAAAAGAAGTATGTCTCTCTCTTTTACTTTTTATTCAATCCCAGAAAGTTTACCACTTTGCTTTCTCCCACACCTTTAATCGACCACCAATGGATTTCTAGTAACCCTCCTTCCATCTCCTACTTTTACCCTAAGAATCTACAAAACTGCCATTCGCTGGAGCATTTTCTCAATCTGTTGAGATTTTGGTTCCTGGCAATTGTTGTCAGTTTGGCTTAAGTAACCTTACAAAAATTCTCTACAGATTTGGACATTTCTTACATTGACAGCACCCACAATTTGGATTGAGAACTGGGAATAGAAGTTAGATCGTAAAGATAGTGATAAATTAATAAATACCAAATCAAAAGAAGTGATTTGACAGTAAAGAAGGAGA
>PVKE010050763.1:0-10837 GCA_004027555.1 Craseonycteris thonglongyai
AGGGGGCCCCCCCCCCCCCCCCCCGATCTCTTCTTCCTTGGACAGAATTCCAGGCTCCAAGAAGAGCCCTGAAGGCTTCATCTCCCGGACAGTCCCCTCCCTCTCCGGCCGCTCCGGTGCGGCTCCCGACCACATCAGGAAGAGCATGAGCAATGGGGCTGCTTCGTCTCCGCTGACGGCAAAGGTACTTCTCTGGAAGGATCAGTGTGAACCTAGCAGACCCTCACGCCTGCGCCACCCACCCCCGATCTCTCCGGGTTCGGGAACTCTGCCCAGTGGTAGGAGAGTGCAGACCTTTAGTCCGATTTTATTCCCTGTTCTCTCTCACACTGGTCACCACCTGGCATTGGGTCAGGAAGAGGGCACAGTGACCAGAAAACTTGACCCTGCAAATGGCGACTAAGTCACAGGCATGCCTGCCCGTCTCAGGCCAGCCGCCACGCGGAAGTTCAGTGACAGGCGAGGAGCAGCCTCGTGACCTTAGACATCTGAAAACATTAGTTTTTATACCAGTGTTAATGTCCTGATTTTGATCATTGTACTGTGGTTATGTTCAGAGAAGATCCTGATTCTTAGGCATGCTCACAGACATATTCAGGGGTAAAAGGATATCATACCTAAAGTTTACTGAAATGGTTAGAAAAAGAAGTAGTGTGTGTGTGTGTGTGTGTGTGTGTGTGTGTACACGTACGTACGTACGTGTATGAGGGCTGTTTGGAAGAAATCCAGCCGTAAATGCCCCTGTATTTCATATTACGTGGCCTGATACTTTCTGGACAGCCCTTGTCTATAGAAAATGTAAAATGTTAATAGGAGGTGCCCTTGAATTATTTTTGTGTGTGTATTTGAAATTTTCTACTAAAAAATTTGAGCTCAGTTTTACTAACAAATGAGCGATTTCCTTATTACAGCCCAGTTTGTAATTCAGACACAGATCGGCCCCTGTTACTGCCTCTGTGACCCTTTTCCTTCAGTTGAAGATCAAATCCAAACATTCTGCAGGCGTCATTTACACGGGTCTATGTTTCCCTCCCAACACATGCGAAGCCCGAGGCAGTAGAAGCGTTAGACTCGAGGTAGCCAGGAAAAGCCTGCGCTCATGGCGAAGGTGACTGTCACTATGGCCTAGACCAGGACAGCGGGGAGCCGCAGGTCCCGCTCAGGGAGCACGTGTCACGCCTGTGGGTGGACACAGCACGGGGAGGACCACGTTAGCATCTACCACAGGCCACATCACCTGCCTGCATGTTCCCACCACCAGAATGACTCCAGCTGCACACAAGTCATTTTACTTTAAATAGCATCATGTAAGCTCCAGGTGCTTAAATGCTCAACTGTGCAGCGGGTAGACGTGGTCCCTTTAGAAAGAATTCGTCATCGTTCTTAAAACAATATGCGATTTTTGTAATTTTTTTTAACTTCATCAGCTATTATTAGTGTATTGTATGCGTGGCCCAGGGAAGCCACAAGGCTGGACAGTGGTGCTCAGGTGAAGCTGATTGCTTTCCCCTGTGTGGGCCAAACCCAGTCAGGAAAAGACCAAGAGGAGACCATGCCCGCACGTTCATCTGTGGTCGTGTCTAAGTAGTGGAACATTCTTTTTTCCTTTGCACTTTTTTGTAGTTCTTAAATCTTGATGGAGGTGGACTGCTTTCATAGTAAGGGTGGTTATAAAGGTACACATACGTGTGCGCACAACGCACGAAATACTAAGATCGTTCAGAGACGTAACCGTGTCTACTGTGTGTCCGTGTGAACTGTTGGTCCTGAGTGTGTGTCAGAGACCCTGGTGGCGGCTGCAGCGTGCTTCCGGGTTCTGAGGGGTCCCCTGCTTTGCTGTCTTTTTAGAAACTAGACCCTGCGACGACGAAGAAGCTGCAGACCCCTGAAGAGGTCGGGGTGCCCGTGTGCAGGAATGGCACCGCGTCGGGCCTGAAGCCTCAGAACGGATACGCTCCTCCGAAGCCGCCCTCGGGCTCCCCTGCCCCCAGACTCTCCAAAACTCCCACACACCTGCCGGCCCTTCTGGACGAGCCCAGCAAGAAAGTCAAGAAATCAGCGGCCTTGCAGCACTGCTCCCCCGCCCTCAAAACTTCTCAGGGGCTCCATGGTGCCAGCGAGCCCAGCGGCAGCCGCTGTGAAGGCCGCAGGCCTGGCGCCCCCCTCCCGGCCGCCCCCAAGCTGCCAGCTGCGGTGGCTGCCAGGGGGCCCGGGCCCAGGGGCTCCACCGAGAGCTCCGACCTCGACAGCGGGGACTCCAGTGATTCCAGCCCCGAGCACTCTGCGAGCAGCGGCCCCACCCAGGCCCCCCAGACCCCCAAGAGTGGAGCCCGCTTCTGTGATTCTCAGGGAACGACGTCTGCCAGCCCCTCCAGAGCGTTGCCAAGTGGAGAAGACTCGAAGGCGACCAAGCCAAGGTCCCCCGTCCTGAGCAGCACCGCCGCCGAGCCCGCACACACCATGTCTCCCCCGCCAGCCAAAAAGCTGGCCCTGTCGGCCAAGAAGGTGGGTGTGGGGGTGTCTTGTCCTGGGCAGGTGTCCGCAGGGCTGGGTCCCGGGCGTGGGGAGCTGAAGGCCTCCTCTGGCCCGAGGAGCAGGCTGTTTCAGGCCTTCTGGGGCACCTGCAGGCGACAGAGGCTGTCCTGGGATGGGGGCGGGTTCAGGGAGCTCTGGTTACCCTGTGTCACTCCATGGGGCTGAATGGGGGCGTGGGGCCAGAGGGCAGGGCGGCCCGTGTGTAGGGACAAGACATCCTACAGGAGCCTCCTCGGGAGGGCCGGGCGGCACGCTGTGTGCAGCTCAGGGCTGGACCGGCCATGCTGAGATTTTTGTTGAAATTTCCTTCCTTTTTGTTTCTAACCAAAAACACTTCTGATTCTTCTTCTTCTGCCATCTTCCACCCCTCACTTCCTCCTTTCTTTTTTTTTACTCCTGTCCCATCACCCTGCTCTCTGGGCTCTTTTATTTGTTTACTCATTCGTTTTTATTTTATTTGCTTATCTTTTACATTGATTTTCCCTCCTCGCTCACGACGACCTTTTTTAGACCACCAAGTTTTTATTTATGTCAATAACTGCAGGCCAGCTCCCTGCGGAGGGTAACCGGCAATGACCCCCGGGCACCTCCCCCCTCACCATCCGGGAAAGCCACTCACGCTGCCTGCGCCCGGCCTGTCAGCACCACCAGGTGAGCGCGGGGCGGGCCTGGGGCTCCTGGCGAAGAGCTGCTGGGCCACTGCCCGCCCGTGGGACGCGCGGGGCACCGCCACACAGGTACAGGGCGCTGCCCTGCCGCCTTCTCCCTGTTCACACCTGGCCAAGGAGCATCTGCAGTCCCAATTCTCCTTCTGTCTTCATTTCCCATCAGCCTGCCACATCCCCGGGGTCCCAGGGGTGCTGTGAACTGACCCCCAGGATAGGGCCCCCGCAGGAGGAGGGAGGGCCGTTCTTGGGACCTCCCCTTGCTCTGCTTGCGTTGCGCTGGCTTCTGGAGCAGGGCCGCCGTTCTGTGGGTGCTGGGGGCTCTACAGCCTCCGGTAGGTGCCCTCCAGGGAGGCTCGGGTCCCCCTCCCAACCCAGTAGCCACCAGTGTGCTCATCTCAGGGTGCTGCGCTGCAGAAAGCTGAGTTACTGATAAAGGGTTGGCTGATGGGCTGTCAGGGCCGTTAGCAGCTGGGCAGGAAGGAAGACGGGTGAGGCCATGAGGGGGTTCTGGTGGGTTTCATGTTGGCTGTGGTCAGGGGGTGCCCTCCCGCCCCTCCACCCTGGCTTCGCTTTGGCCTCCCTCCCGCACTTGGGGGGCAGCATTAGACTAGGGGTCCCCTCACCCAGTGCCCATGGCCCCTCCCTCTCACACCTACACACTGTGCACAGTATTTTTATATGTGGCAGGTCCTTAAACATGTAAGGGGTTTATTGGGTATTTTTTCTGTTACTTGGGCATTCAACCTTTTCAATATTTTTCTTTTTTTTCTCTCTTTTTTCAATTAAAGAATGTACTTTATAGTCTCTGAGAGTTCTGGATTTCTCTCCTTATGAAAAATTTTTAAATGACAAACGATACGACAGAAAGAGACAAGAAAAGAAAACAAAAGCGTGCAAAATGAAACGAATACGTGTGCTCTGGGGAGACCCTGAGAGAGCCATTCCTCACGCCCTGTCACCTTTTTTATTTTTAAATCCCAGAAAATAGAGTAACAAGACATAGTACAGTCTACAGCTGTCATAGCTTGCTGCGGTTCAGATGACAGCAAGAATCCCGTTTGATTCAGCAACCCTTTTGATAGGTGTTGCTGGCAGTCACTTACGAACGAGAGTCGTGGTTCACCTTCCCGAGGTCACAGGGAGCCAGTCGTAGATCAGTCTGAGCCGCCTGGACATGGACGCGGCTCTAGGTCCTATCCGCTCACCTCGCTGTCAGCTCTGCTTCCCTGACTTTCCCGAAGCCCGCGTGTCAGGAGAGTCCCGGGGGGCTCTGGGTAGACCTGACACGCCTGTCTCACGGGCTCCCTGCCCGAGCTTCACTCAGCACCTGAGGCTCATGGTTGCAAACTGATTGCTTAGTGAAGCTTCCCCCTTCACACTTTCCTACTGAAACCTAAAAGCGTTTTATAAAATTAAAAACATTAGGGTTTGCAGAAATACTTTGAACTGCTTGGTGACAAGAAACTAAGAGATATACGGCCGTTTTGATGAACTTTGATCTGAAGTAGACTTGATTTTAGGGTTAGCCTGCTTTTTCTAACGTCCGTGTAATTTGCGTATATCTGAGATTGACAGGTGGGGGGAACCTTAGCTGAAAGGGGTGGGGGGCGGGAAGGAAGAGCTCAGCCTGGCCTCAGAGCAGCCTGTGTTCACTGCCCGACCTTCCTTCCAGGGCTGTGTCACCTGCTCCCAGATCATCCAGCCACCTGAAGCCCCCACTCGGCCCCCGCCCTGCAACACTGCCCAGCAGCCCCCAGCCTCTCCGGACCTCAGGCCCCCAGAGCCCCACCTCTGCTCCCCTGCCTCAGGTCAATGGGGGCTTCCGGGCCCCTCCCCACCAGCTGCTGGAGCCCAGCGAGACCCCCCAGAGCACCTGTAAGAAGAGGAAAAGGGACCCCACCAGGGAGATGCAGGGGCGGGGCCCGGAGGCCGGGGAGGCAGCGGCCCCTCCCGGGAAGAGGAGGAAGAAGAAGAGGAGGCATCCGGAGGACGGGGACAGTCTCCCCCCGCAGGAGGGCGCTGCACGCAGGAAGGAGGGCTGGGCAGAGCTGCTGGCCGCCAGGATGGAGGAGGGCGGCCGGCGCCTGGCCAACGACGGGCAAGTGGGGCGCGAGCTGGACGGGCCCCCCGTGAGCAGCAAGAAGAGGAGGAGGAGGGGAACGGACAGCCCTGGCACAGACGGCTGCCTCCACCCGCACCCACCTGGGCACAGGTCAGAGCAGGGGTGAGGCAGGCCGGCCCCCCTGACACACACCCATCTTGTCCTGGGCTGTCAGTGACCGGCTCAGGAACGGGCGCGTGTCCCCGTGGGCGGTGGGTGGGCGGCAGCGCCCGGGCCGGGCGACCTTGTGTGTACAGGGCGCCTGACCCCAGGCCAGCCTGGCTCCCCAGTCCCGTCAGCGGTCCCGGGACTCCCTCGGTTGGGATTAGAGCGGCAGTGTGCGCGTCTCTCTGATGTCACGCTGGTCCCTGGTTGGTCGGGGTTCAGGCCGTGGCTGTTGGGGCAGCAGCTGTACAGGGTTGAGGCGCGTGGCGGCCGGGGGGTGGCTCACCCGCGGTGTGCTCGGAGCTGACCGCTGACCTCGACCTCTGGCAGCTGCCCGCCCTCGGACGCCCTGGAGCCCGAGGCCCCTGCAGCATCTCCAAGGAAGAAGAAAAAGAGAAAAAGGAAGCAGGCCTCATGGCAAGAAGTAGCCGGGACCGAGCACGCGGAAGACTGGAGGGGTGACAGGCAGAGGGTCTCTGCCCTACTGGGGAGCAGCCCCTCACCTGCTGTGAATGGCCTGTGTCCCGGGGACCGTGCAGGTATGCGCCCAGGCTGGGCGGGGGGGGTGCTGGGGGATGGGGGGGCAAGTGCAGGGCCTCACCCACAGCCACTTAATCCCCAGGAGTAAGTTCGGAAGTTTGCAAATACATGTGCACGTTTCTGTGCTTACAGACCTGAAACAGGCCCCTGTATCCTGCGACAGAGAGAGGGCGTGCGACGTGGTGCAGGAACTGCTGAAATACTCCGCAGACACAGCTTATGGGAAGAAAGGTACGACTGCCAGACACTGGGCTGGGTGGGGGCGGGTCTGGCGGGCCCTAGTGTGCCCGGCGCCTGGGGCACAGGAGTCCTGGCTTTAAAGATGGGCTGGGGATCTAAACGTTTCATCCGCTCTGACCCCCACAGCCAGTGCACAAAGGTCAGGACGCCATCCCTGTGGGCGGGCGGGTTTCATCTGTGGAAGAACCCAGAACAGCTTCTTGCTGGGTCCAGGGGCAGGGCAGCCGGGATGGGGAGGGGGAAGGGGGCTGAAAGGGTCGTCTAGTGCGTGCTGGGTGCTGAGTTTTTATTCCGGACATTAGTTTTATGATTCAGACTTGGAGAAACATCACAAGATGTTTGTTTCTCAAATGAAGGAGTGGGTTTAAAGAACTAAACTTTGTGGGTTGTGTTGACAGTGCTTACTTTACTTTAAGTGACAGAATCGCGGTCTGTCCTACACCCTGGGGTCTCTCCCTCCTCGTTCCTCCTCTGCGTGTCCGTTTTCACCCTAAGGTGGCACTCAGAAGTTGTGAACAGGTAGGTGGCTGGGGGGCCACAGCGGCACTGAGGCCCGCGTGTCTGTTGCAGTTCTGACGTGGGACGGCAAGCTCTCTGCTGTGACCCAGGATGCTGTTCGGGACAGCAGGCTGGCCCGCTCGGCCACGGTGGTGGATGACTGGGATGAAGAGGTCGACCGAGGGAAGGTACGGTGTGCCACTCGACCGCCACGCGACGGCCACGCAACCGCCACGCGTGCTGGGGGTGGAGGGCCGGGTCGGGGGCACGTGACGTTGCGGGGCAGGTGGAGGCGGCGATGTTGTGCAGTGGTCGAGGGCCAGACTGCAGCCAGAGGCTCACGTCCTGACGCTGCTCAGCCGCAGGGAACACTGTGCGGCCGTGGGCAAGGCATCAGTCCCCGGTGACCTCTGTTCCTTCAGCAGAGGAGTGGGGACCGTGGGGGGCCTCCCACAGCCACGTGAGGAGCAGATCTGCTGGTTACACAGCTCATGGGGAGTCGAGCCCACACGGGGACCAGGGGAGAGCCCTTCCTGGGGGTCGTGACACCTGGGATTCCCAATACAGGAGAAGAAAATTAAAAAATTCAGGAGAGAGAAGAAGAGAAGCTTCAACGCCTTCCAGAAGCTTCAGAGTAGACGGAACTTTTGGTCTGTGACTCACCCAGCCAAGGCCGCCAGCCTCAGCTACCGCCGCTGAGCTGCTGCTGCCCAGCAGGTCAGCCGGGGGGTGGCGTGTCGTGTGCGTGAGTGTGTGAGTGTTAAGTATGAGTGTGTGGTCCATGTGTTGTGTGTGCATGAGTGTGTTGTGTGTATGAGTGTGGTACCTGTGTCAAGTGTGTGTATATAAGTATGTCGTGTACATGTGTGTGGTGTGTGTATGCCATGTACATGTGTGTGGTGTGTGTCGTGTGTGTATAAGTATGCCATGTACATGTGTGTGGTGCATGTCATGTGTGTGTGTCTGAGTCGTGTATATGAGTGTGTGGTGCTTGTCATGTGAGCGTGTATATGAGTGTGCATACATGCACACTCCTGTCGGGCACTGGCAGGAGGGCTGTGCTGTGTCTCCCCCTCTCCCCGGTGTCCCGTGTCGCCCTGTGGGCTGCACATGGGGGCTGGTGCTGGGACTCTGGGGGTGTCCTCTCTGTCAGGATCACTGTGTCTGCCCCACAGGCTCTTAGAGACGGGGCGTCCCTTGCTGGGAACCATCCGCCTGGACTGACGAGCAGCCTGTCGGGGCCCCGCTGGCTGCCACCTCTGGGTCGCACTGTGACACGGGGGAGGACCACACGCAGCAGCGCCCGCTCGTGGGATTAGGACCTCTGATGACACGGCAGGCACCGCGAACCGCGCAGTGATGTGTGGAGCTGGCTCAGCACCGCCGGGAGCCTGCCAGGGAGACAGCAGGGCAGACGTGGCCACCCCCGTCCCCAGTGTCCTCGAGAGCCCTGCGGACAACCTGCGGCTGCCCTTCTGGGCGCGCCCGCCACCACCTGCTCCAGTGGCTGGCGCTGCATCTCGTCCTGTGCCCACCCCTCCCAGGCCCCTCGGGGGCTGGGGCTGCCTCACGCCTCCACCGGCAGGAGGAGCCAAGGCCGGACCCCCCAGCCATCTCCCCGGGCTGAGGGCCCGGGCCTTCTCTGGAGAGCAGGGCTGTTTGGGGTGGGGTGCCGCTCGCACTGACATGCCCTCACCTCTGCCCCTCAGGCTGCGGTTGGTGCTGAGGGGCTTTCCCGAGCCTTCCCCGAAGCTGCCGGGGTCTCTGTGCGGTGGTGGCCTTGGGGCAGTCCTTTTATCTTGCTGCTTACCGTTCATTTTTGGCCCGGCCTGTGGCTTCCATGAGCCGTGTTTCCGTCCCTCATGCGCGAATCCCGCTTTGCCCGACTCGGCGTGCCCGAGTCGGACGTCTGTAAGTGGAGAGCACTGCTTTCTCTCTTGCTCCAGCGGGGCCTGCAGACTTGTGGTGAATACCTGTGCGAATCCGCAGTCAAGCGAATTCTTTCCAGAAAAAAAGATCAACGACCCCAGAACAGAAAACCTTTCCGCAGCGCGTGCCCGCGCTTCCAGGCCTCGGGAAACGTCGCACAGGCGCCGTCCTCAGGGGCCCTTGGCTTGAGGCTTCTGAGGCCCCGTTGAGCTCCGGGGTCTCCGTAGTCCTGGGGCTGTTGAAGAAAGCACTCTGTTTTCTGTATGCGAGACGTGTTCATTATACCACGTGGGTAGTTCCTTCTGGGTTTTTCTCCTGTTTTCATTTGCTCTTAAAAAGCTGGGAAAACAGGAACCCCGGTGGCCTGCGCTGGGACAGCCTCCGGTCCCCTCAGACAGCGAGCGGGGCTCTGTGGCCACTGTCCCGGGGACCTTGTGCCCCGGCTGATTTCCGCATGCCACCCAGAGCTGTTCAGAGAGGCGGGGCCCACGCCAGTGCTCCTGTCACCTGTCACCTCCGAGCGGAGCCACGTGCCTTTCTGGGCAGGGCTTCCCCTCTTGAGGTGCAGTGCGCACTCACTCATCCCTGTGCAGACTGCTCCCCGGCCACAGCCTCCTGTGATGTCCTGTGGCCAAAAAGGACGTCCCGTTGTCTATGAGCACTTGCACCGTCCTGCCTCCTATGTAACTGCGACACCCCCCTGCCCCCGCCCCCGGGAGACTGCATCCCCCTCCCCCCAGAATGCATCCACCCCTCCCCCCCGGCAGTGCTGAGCAGGGCCCAACTTCCCAACAGCATCTGTCACTGCTGGGCAGGGGGAGTGTGTGTGTGTGTGTGTGTGTGTGTCTGCTCCCCCCACCCTCTGCACCTTCGCTCCAGGGCCAAGGAGCCCCGGATGTTGCCAAGATCTTGGTGCAATAAAATACTGACTTTGTGAGTTCTGCCCGTGTCTCTGTTTCTTTTCCTTTGACATTTAAGGACGTACCTCACAACCCCCAATCTCCTCTCCACTTTCCATGAAGGGTGGTCGTGGGACCTCCGGGTGACCCGTGAATGCGTGGGCGGTGGCCTTCCTGACACTAAAGGGGAATAAAGGGCCAAGTGTAGCCATCTCTTAAGTGTAGGAAGTCAGGCCCCCTGGGAAGGGCTCTCAGCCTCGGCACTTTCCAGTGAGCCCTGTGTTGAAACAAACGCGCGCACCCCACGGACGTGTCGTCTGAATTTTCTTCCACTGAAAAACACTGGGATTCCTGTGGGGAAGGCTGCGGGAGAGTTGCAGGTTTTAGGGCGCGTTTCCCTCAGGGTTGGCCTCTGCTGCTGGTTCCTCTGGGCCCGGTGTGTGCAGGTTGGAGCGTCTGCCGTCTCACCTGGCCCGCAGGTGTGTTCTCTGTGTGGGCTGGAATTCCTGCCCTTACAGGAAAGTCACTTGGGCTCACGTGGGACTTGCTGGTCACTGGCCGGGCCACCTGCTGAGCAGGAAGGTCAGGGTCTGGCTCAGATCGTATGTCCTGGACACTCAGGTGAGGCCAGGAGAGGCAGCAGGTCCCTGCAGAGACACCTGTGACCGTGAACAGGAGGTTCTGTGGCGAGAGCAGCACCTGTGAGTGGGTGACAGGAACTAAAACCATCCTGGGTGGGGTGGGGGTCAGGTGGCAGGGTCTGCACCCAAAACCACTGGGCAGTTTTATCTGAGTCCTGCGGCCCCTCTTCCTCCTTCAGTGATGGAGGAGCAAGAGCCAGTGAGCGGAGGCGGCATGAGGCCCGAACCAAAGGTGGGCATGGCAGGCGGGGTGGGAGAGCGTTTGGGGCAACTGCTGCCCAGAGGCCTGTGGCAGCCAAGCTCATGTCCAAAGGTTGCAAATCACAGGCTGGGCAGCGGCTGAGACCAGGCGGATCCGGGCTCATCTAGGCACCACCACAACTCTGTCATTATTGTCGCTGTTTTCCAAGCTGGTGGTACTGGGTACAGGGAGAGGTGAACAAGGTTGCGTTTCTGGCTGGTGGTCTCAAGGGCAGGACTGAGTTCCAACGGAACAGCGTGTCCTTGGAGGGGGTGAGGTGCAGGGAGGGCATGGCTTTGGGGGTGAGGTGTGGGGAGGGCGTGGCCTTGGGGTGCAAGGAGGGCGTGGCCTTGGGGTGAGGTGTGGGGAGGGCGTGGCCT
>PVKE010050764.1:0-10848 GCA_004027555.1 Craseonycteris thonglongyai
AAAGAGAGAGATACAGAGACAGAGAGAACTGAACTGGGGGAGCTCCCAGTTCAGCATATGGTTCCGCACGGGCCGGGGCCAGGATTTGATCCTCAGTCCCCAGCGCTGCAAAGTGAGCGCTTAACCCACTGAGCCATCCCGGCTTCCCCTGAATTCTTAATTTCTATTCTGTCTTGTGATACTTTCATGAGAATTAAATAAAATATCATACATAAGCCATCTAGCAATGTGAAAAGCCATTACTTTTGAATACTAGGCTGATTAGACATACTGTTTAAAATGGAATGGAAAACAATGGTACTGTCCCTTTTCAAATGATACATCTAATCAATCTACTGAAGACACTCTGATTCCATGACGAACTGAGAAATTTGCAAAAGAGAAGAGTTTACTTGAAAGTGAAACTTGACTTATACCTTATATTAGGGTGACCAGACGTCCTGCTTTTGGCAGGACAGTCTCGATTTTTAACAATCTGTCCCGCGTCCTGCGGCATTTTAAAAAAGTCCCGATTTTTGGAAAGAATGCACGACAAGCTAGGAAATGGCGGGAGATAGACCAAAATTTTAATCAAGAACCTTCCACCCCCACACCCACACCCCACCCCGGTCAATGGTGTTCCGCTTTACCAATGTTAAAATCTGGTCATCTTACCTTATATGAAAAAGTAAAGAAAAGTTGTTCTACTTTTTGAAATTTAAAGGACTTTTAGCTCACCTTTACTATACTTCTCTGGGTATGAAATTATTCTTCTCTGTCAGAGTACCTTAATTCTATCCAAACCACCTTCATGTTTTATTCCCCAAATTGCTCTATTGACAGTTTTGAAGGTAAAACCAGGGGTAAGGTTATTCCTTAAAAGTATAGAGGGAGAAGGAAAGATGGCAGCATGAGAGGAGAACCCCAATACCTACCTGGGAAGGAACTTATGAACAAAGGGGAATCCACAGGGGAAACCCTGAGAAACACCCTCAACTGAGGGAACCACACAACTCAAAACAACACCCAAGGTTAGAGGAAAAAGGAGCGAGCAGGAGAGGAAAGGAGAAGGAGCAGTATGGGGACAGGGATGTAGAACATGACTTGGGCTGGCAGAAACAAAAGGGGATTGGGAGACTATGGTCAAAGTGGAGCTATTAAGGTGAACAGATTTTAACATTGGTAAAGCAGGACACCATTGACCAGGGTGGAGGGGGTTCTTGATTAAAAATTTGGTCTACCTTGCCCGATTCCCTAGCTTGTCGTGCATTCTTTCAAAAAATCAGGACTTTTTTAAAATGCCATGGGACATGGGACAAATTGTTAAAAATCGGGACTGTCCCACCAAAAGCAGGATGTCTGGTCACCTTAAGCTAGATTGAGGTTGGGCTGGAAGCCAAAACCTGAGAGTGGAAGCCCCACGAGACTGTGGACAATTTAACACCCAAACTCAAGGGGCATCACGCTGTGCCACATTCAGATCATGATGCTTGAGGTATAATAAAGACCTCGAAACTCGAGCGGCTGAGCTACCCAGATGGCGGTGAGAGAGCAGGGCACCAGCTCACTACAGCTCAAAACTCCGGTCACTGATTTACAGAGGTGACCAGCTGAGCTACTAGAGTTGGCTGTTAGGGAGCACCTTTTCAAGACAGAGCTCTTGAAGTGAAAACAGCAGCTTGAGCAGAGCAGAGGACTGAGAGGGACCCAGTGGAGCTCCCAGCTGCAGATCGGTGGGCCTGGTCACAGAAGCAGCATGCTAGGCTGCATAGCCATGCTTAAAGTGAAAGCAGCCAAACAGAGGGGAGAAAGACCTGAGCTTCTGCTCTCCCACCCACACTGAACCTCCAGCCCCACTGCTGACAGAGGAATCTGCTATTGTGTCTCAGGCCTGCCCCAGCTCCTACTCACACTCCCCCACCACCACTCCTACCTTCACTGCTCTGCCTTCTAACAGCTAAGCCAGGAACCTGAAAAGCAATCCCAGGACACAGAAACTAACTGCTTCCCTCAACCCTTTCCCAAAAACTCCTCAAATTCAAACCAGTCTTCAGTCAGACCTAGCCAACCTCACTTTCCCAAAAAGGGGAAGCATTGAGACTAAGATAGTTGGAACAAAAAGGCAAAAATAAATAAATAAAGAGAAACCCATCTTATAGGATAACCCCAGAGGGAAAACATACTCATGCCTAAAGCAGAAAAACAAAAAACAAAAAACCCACATCAAATAAAAGCACACCTCAGAATCCAAAGCCCTTCTAGAAGATCAGGCACATTCTTTAGAAAATGAGCTTACACACTTGGGAACAAATCTAAGTAAAACAGGATTTAGGGCTGCAATACTAAAGACATTCAGAGAGCTCAGTAAATGCTGGCAAAGTACACAGACACAGCTAACTGACCTCAGCATGAAATTTTCTGATCAAAATTACCAATAAAATTGAGAAGTTAGAGCACAACGAAAAGGAACTCCTTGAAATGAAAGGCGTAAAGGGAGAGCTGAGAAAAGAATTAACCAGCATAGGAAACAGGGCTGACCAGCTGGAAGAAAGAATTAGTGAAATCAAAGATAGAAACATGAAAATTTCAAAGAGGGAAGAAGAAAGAGACACGAGAATCCAGAGAAATGAAAGAGCCCTACAAGAACTCTCTGACTTCATCAGAAAGAACAATATTAGAATAATAGGGGTACCAGTAGGAGACGAGATGAAATCTTTTCAGATTCTACTAAAACAAATGTGGATGAGAATTTTCCTAACATATGGAAAGAGCTAGAACTCCAAATTCAAGAGGAAAACAGGAGCCCTAGCTACCTAGACCCTAGTAGTTCTTCTCCAAGGCACATTGTTCCAAAGATGACAAAAACCAAAGACAAAGGGTGAATCCTCAAGGCTGCCAGAGAAAAACAAAATATAACTTTCAAAGGAAATACTATCAGGCTGTCATCAGACTTCTCAGCAGAAACTCTGCAAACCAGGAGGTAGTGAAGCCCAAGCTTCAAAATATTAAAAGAGAGAAATTTTCAGCCAAGAATTAACTATCCAGCAAAATTAACCTTTAGATATGAAGGAGGAATTAAGGTCTTTTCAGATATACAGAAGCTGAGGGAATTCTCCAGCTCAAAACCAGTACTCCAAGAAATACTTAAGCAGGCTATTCGGCCTGAAACAAGAAATCAAAATAAATGGAGAAAAGCTGGGACAACAAAAAAATAAAAAGGAAAGAAGAAATGGATACAGGATATCATCATATATCAATCACCCTAAATGTAAATGGACTGAAATCACCAATCAAGAGGCACAGGGTAGCAGACTGGATTAAAAAACAAAATCCAACCATATGCTGCCTACAAGAGACACACCACAGCCACAGAGCCAAACATAGACTCAGGGTAAAAGGATGGAAAATATGATAATCCAGGCAAATGGCAATCAGGGAAAAGCAGGAGTGGCCATACTGATTTCTGATGAAATAGACATCAGGATAAAAAAAAAATAGTAAGACATAAAGATGGTCATTTCTTTTTTATAAAAGGGACAATACATCAAGAAAACATGACACTCATCAATATATATGCCTCCACCCAAGAAGCACCAAAATTTACAAAGAAATTACTAACAGATCTAATAGGAGAACTTGACAAAAATACAAGTATAGCAGGGGATCTAAACACCCACTTGACAACATTGGACAGATCATCCAAGCACAAAATATACAAGGAAATTGCAGCCTTAAATGATACATTATAGGAAATGGACATAATTGACATTTATAGGATACTTCATCCTGCAACACAGGGCTATACATTTTATTCTAGGGCACATGGAACATATTCAAGGATAAACCATATCCTGGGACTTAAATCCAACCTCAGCAAGTTTAAGAACATTCAAATTATACCAACTGTATTCTCAGATCACAAAGTTTTGAAATTAGAGATCAATTGCAAACAATCAATTGCAGAGAGAATCAAATATATGTGGAGATTGAACAACATGCTATTAAAAATGACTGGATTAAAAAAGAAATAAAACAAAAAATTAGAAAATTTATAGAAACAAATGACAATAAAAACACGATAGACCAAAATTTCTGGGACACAGCGAGAGTAGTAATAAGAGGGAAATTTATATCATTACAAGCCTATCTCAAGAAACAAGAAAAACTACAAGTAAACACCCTCACATCTCATCTTATAGAGCTTGAAAAACAAGAACAGAGGTCACCCAAAGCTAGCAGAAGAAAAGAATTAATAAAAATTAAAGCAGAACTTAGTGAAATTCAGAACAGAAAAACAATAGATAGAATTAATGCCACAAAGAGCTGGTTCTTCAATTGACAAACCACTGGCTAGGCTCACCAAAGGGCAAAGAGAAAAATCTCATATTTTCAGAATTCAGGACGATGTGGGAGTGATTACAACTGATACTGCAGAAATACAAACAATCATAAGAGATTATTATGAAAGACTCTATGCCACTAAACTTGACAATCTAGAGAAAATGGACACATTTCTAGAAACATATAGTTTACCTAAAATGAAACAAGATGGTTTGGATAACTTAAATAGACCAATCAATGGTACAGAACTTGAAACAACTATCCAAAATATGCCAAAAGGCAAAAGGCCTGGGCCAGATGGTTATACCAATGAGTTTTACCAGACATTCAAAAAAGAACTAATGCCCATTCTCCTCAAACTACTTCAGGAAATTCAAGACAAGGCAGTACTACCTAACTCATTCTATGAAGCTAACATCACCCTAATACCAAAACCTGGAAAAGAAAATACCAAAAAGAAAAACTATAGGCCAATCTCCCTGATAAACCCTGATGCAAAAATCTTAAATAAAATTTTAACTAACAAAATACAACAATGCATTAAAAAGATTATTCACCACAACTAAGTGGGATTTATCCCAGTGGCACAGGGATGGTTCAACATTCCCAAATCAATCAATATAATTCAACACATAAACCAAAGAAAGGATAAAAACCACATGATTATCTCAATTGATGCAGAAAAAGCATTTGACAAGATACAACACCCATTTATGATAAAAACACTGAATAAAATGGGAATTGAAGGAAAGTACCTCAACATAATAAAGGCCATATATGACAAACCCTCAGCAAATAAGATACTGAGTGGGGAAAAGCTGAAGCCTATTTTCCTAAAATCAGGAACAAGACAGGGATGCCCTCTGTCACCACTGCTACTCAACACAGTTCTGGAAGTGCTAGCCAGAGCAATCAGACAAGAGAAAGAAATAAAAGGTACTAGAAATGGGAGAGAAGAAGTTAAACTGTCACTCTTTGCAGATGACATAACCCTTTATATAAAAAACTCTAAAGGCTCTTTCAGAAATCTATTACAAATAACATACAAATACAGTAAAGTTGCATGCTACAAAATCAATGTCCCAAAATCAACTGCATTTTTGTATGCCAACAATGAAACTTCAGAAAGAGAGATGAGAAGATTCATTCCTTTTGCCTTTGAAAACAAAATAAGGAAATACTTAGGAATAAATCTAACAAAGATCGTGAAGGACTTATACACTGAAAACTATAAGACACTGTTAAAAGAAATGGAAAGACATTCCGTGTTCATGGATTGGAAGAATCAACATAGTTAAAATGGCCATACTCCCCAAAGCAATATAAAGATTCAATGCCATTCTCATTAAAATCCCACAGATATTCTTTCAAGAAATAGATTAAAAAAAATAGTCAGGGGAAGCCGTGATGGCTCAGTGGGCTAAGTGCTCACTTTGCAGCGCAGGGGACCGGGGATCAAATCCAGGCTCCGGCCCGTGTGGAACCATATGCTGAACTGGGAGCTTCCCCAGTCCAGTTCTCTCTCTGTCTCTGTCTCTGTATCTCTCTCTCTCTCTCTCTGTCAAAAATAAATAAATAAATAAATGTTAAAAAAAAAAGTCAGCAAATTTGTATAGAACCACAAAAGACTACGAATCACAAAAGCTATCCTAAGAAAAAAAGATAAAGCTAGGGGCATCTCACTGAATGAATTTTATCTGTACTACAAAGCCTCAGGAATCAAAACAGCTTGGTACTGCCAGAAAAATAGATTCACGGACCAATAGAACAGAATTGAAAACCCAAAAATAAACCCAGAAATATATGGACAGATTATTTTTGATAAAGAAGTAAAAAATATGCAATGGGGAAAAGAAAGCTTCTTCAGTAAATGGTGCTGGGAAAATTGGAAAACCACATGCAAATGACTGAATGTGAACTGCGATCTCTCACCATATACCAAAATTAACTCAAAATGGATTGAAGTCCTCCAAATAAGAAATGAAACAATAAATCGCATAGAAGAAAACATTGGTACTAAACTTATAGACCTGGGTTTCAGGGAGGATTTTATGAATCTGACCTCAATGGCAAGGGATGTGAAATCACAAATAAATGAATGGGACTTTATCAAGCTAAAAAGCTTCTGCACTGCAAAGGAAACCATCAACAAAGCAGAGAGGAAACCAACCAACTGGAAAAAAATATTTGCAAACTGCCTCTGATAAGGGGCTAGTATCAAAAATATACAAAGAACTCGTTCAACTCAACAAGAAAAAAACAACAATCTAATTTAGAAATGGGCAGATGACCTTAACAGACACTTCTCTCATGAAGACATACACATGGCCAACAAATATATGAAAAAATGCTCCACTTCACTAGCAATTAGGGAGATGCAAATAAAAACCACAATGAGATACCATCTTACACCTGTTAGAGTGGCTGTAATCAATAAGACAAGGGATAACAAGTGCTGGAGAGGCTGTGGAGAAAAAGGAACCCTCATACACTGCTGAAGGGAATGTAAACTGGTACAACCACTGTGGAAGGCTGTATGGAGATTCCTCAAAAAATTAGGATTGGAATTGCCATATGACCTAGCAATCCATCTACTGGGTATCTACCCAAATAACCTGAAAACCTTAATCTGCAAAGATGTCTGTACGTGCATGTTCATTGCAGCACGGTTCACAGTGGGCAGACATGTAAACAACCGCAATGCCCTTCGATAGATGACTTGATAAAGCAGCTGTGGTACATTTACACAATGGAATACTACTCAGTGATAAGAAAAGATGAAATACAGTCATTTGTGACAACATGGACCTAGAGACCATCTTATTAAGCAAAATAATTCAGACTGAAAGAATCAGGAAATATATGACCTCTCTTATAGGTGGAATATAAAACTGAAAATAACAAAGCACAGAGACCTATGGACACTCTCAATAGCTTGGTGATTGCCTGAGGGAAGGGGAGGGGAGGGAGTGGGCACCAGCCTTAAGGACACACTCAATAGTTTGGTGGTTACCTGGGGAGGGTGGAGGAGGGGCGAGGGAAAGTTGAGGAGGGAGATGGGAGTGGACACTGGATATATGGTGATGGAAGGGGAGCTGATTCTAGGTAGTGAGCACATAATGCGATGCAAAGGTGATGTGATGTGATGTGATGTGGACTCGTACATCTGGAAACTATCTAATTGTTACCAATCAATGTCACCCTAATAAATTTACCAATAAAAAAAAGAGAAAGAAATTGGCAAGAATGGTGGAATAAGTGTGTTTGAAGCAAGGGGAAGTACTTTGAGTTGTTCGATATAATAATTGTTTTTTATTTAAACATTTACCATTGTTTGGGCACACCTCATAACCACCTACTGTGTGCAAGTCAGTACAAAGCCCTGAAAATACAATTTAGTTATATTACATCACTAAAGGATTATTTGTTTTTCTTAGATCTTGGCATCTCCTTCCTTCTTGAGGCAAAATTCTCTTAATTTGGTTTGGGGCAATGTGTCCTATTCCTTACTATCAGCTTGCAAACTTCAGAAGAACCTGGCATCATTCTCTCTCTTCCATCACATGGCATCCATCTTGCTAAAATAATTTGTTCAGAGATTGATACATGAATTGATTATACCAGTCTGGTTAAACATTAAGTTTCCTGAGAATTCTGGGACCAAGACATTGGTCTCACATGCTAGGTGGCATCATATGTATATGAAACCCTCAGAGCTTCCAGTAGATAAATTTCCATCTTGAGTACAGCTGACCTTGGGTTGAAACCAACTCCAGAGATGCCGGATTGTTCAAATGGAAAAAATAAATACAAAAAAACATAATTCTTGATGCTATCATTAAATTGCTGTATTAAGCCACCCCTGAAACTTGAGTCCTCTAGTCCTTCAGTTATAGGTAAATTTGAAAATCCCCTATCATTATTTAAGCCAGTTGGATTTAGATTTTTTTTTATTTTTTATTTTTTAGAAATAGCAGATATGTGATTGCCATAAGCTTGTAAAGTGAATATGATCTGAAGTTCCTATCTTTAAGAACCCTGATAATGCATCGCAAAATGAGTTACCCTCAGCCCACATGTTCCTGACATATATTTTAAATCCTTTAGATCACATATAGTACTCAGCTACTTAGCCACCAAATGTCTATTAGTTAGCCACTTTGTCGATGTTATTAGGTTGGCATTTTTAGTTTTATTTTATTATATTATTTTATTATGCTGTTACATTTTCTGGTGTGATTTCCAAGAAGAAATTTGAGAACTGGACAAACTGTTCTAAGCATTTTTGTAACTTGTTGAAATGGTTTGATTAGATATAGCACATTTAATCATCAAAACCTGAATAATAAGACATCTCTGGACCAATGTTTTTTTTTTACAATATTTTTAGAGACATTGCATTGTCTCTACTATAGGCAAAATGTTTTAAGGGGACACCAGGATAGCTCAACAGGTTGAGTGCTTGTCTTGCAAATGAGAGGTCCAGGGAAAAAAATCCCGGCCCTGGTCTGTGCAGACTTATATGCTGAAATGTGGCACAACAGGCAATTGCTGAGGTGGCAATGAAGGTTCTCACCTCTCATGCAGGAGGCCCCCAGTTCTGTTCTGGCCTTGTGTGGCCACACAGCCAGCTATGTGGAATAAAACTATGTCAAAATTAATTATGTACAACTGTGGAGACTGTTCTAGGCTCTTCCCCTTTTCTCTCTCTCTCTCTCTCTCTCTCTCACACACACACTCTGTCTCTGTCTCTCTCTGTCTCTCTCTCTCTCTGTTTCTCTCACACACGCAAGCACACACACAAACACACACACACATCTCTCAAACAATAAAAAGAAATCTTAAAAAAAAAGTCTTACACACACTTAGTTTATTAGAAAGAATGATAATCATAGAAGGAAAAAAGTATTATCAAATTCTTATGACTTATTCAGCTTAGCAGTTCTGCCCCTCACTTGCTCTATCCGCCCTTACTAAAACTCTGTTCTTCCTTGAATATACCAGGCATGGTCCCACCTTTAGGTTTTTGCATTGGCTCTGCCTTCTCTTTTGTAGACAGCTGTACTGATGATGCTCTTAGCTTCTGTTCTTTTAGACATTAACATGGTTCTCTCCCAAATCTTCTTAAGCCTTACTCAAATATCTTTTTCATGAATGTTTCCCTTTCACTTTGCTTAAAATTGTAAATACCCCCTATAAGCCAGCGATTTCTATTCCTTTTCTGCCTTATATTGTCTATATTATTTATCACTGTTTAACACACTATGTGCTTTACTTGTTTATTGACTGCTCACACCCACTAGAATGTAACCTTGATGAGGATAAAGTTTTCTCATTGTCATTTTGTTCACATCCATGTCCCCAATGCCTACAAGAGTCCCTGGCATTCATTTAACTGATAAATATATTTGCTAAGTGGAGGAATCTGACCTTGTACTAAAATGGAGTTATTTTTATTTCTACATGTCATGCTGCAAGAAATTCTCTAAGAAGAGGAAATATTAACATAGACGTATTTATCTATGAGAAAAATGAAGATAATTAAGACTGAGTAGAGCTATGATTGAAATATGAAACACTAAAACAAGGTAACACACCTTGAAGTTTAAAAAATGCATTATTTTGTATAGATAAGGAATTAAGACTTCAGATAGTAGACTGTATTACATTGTAAGAAATTATCTGAAAGGTATAACTCTTGGGTGAGTAAATATAGTTTAATGGGGGGTAAAGCCTGAAGTATTGCATCTGTCTCAAGCCCTTCCTATTGTAAGCCAGGAGACCTTAAAGTTAAAAGATGGCACATTACCTATGCCAAACATAGGTCAGAGGAGAAGTGACATTTAGATTAGTCTCATTCTTAGAAATAAAAACACAGGACAGAATTCAGTGGGAAACATTTAACTCCTACCTTCAAAAGAGAGTCAAGGACTACCACCAAAGGAATTAGACTGTAAGAACTTTGTAAATGTATATAACCTTAATTCTCTTCCCCACATTTGTTATTTTTATCTCTTTAGTGTTTTCCAATTAGCAGTAAACCCCTTAAAACAAGAGAAGCCTGTATTATTTGTCACATATAGGTCAATAAAAAGTCAAAATGCCAGACTTCGCAAACCTCCGCCTGCCTTCTTGGTGGATAACAAAACCTCAAAAGATAGAGTAGGCAGCCATGGCTATCAAAAGAGAACAAAACAGGCTGAATCTTGCCAGCAGTAAGCGAGAAAAAAAATAAATCAATTAAGAAGAAGAAAAAGAACAAGACCCTGGTATGAGATGGACTCTGTAGTTCTGATATAGAATGTCTTTAATGTCTTCAGGCTCTTCAACATTTTAAGTTCCATCACCTCTAAAAAATAAAGAGCTCATATGTAAATGGGTTTAAAAATTTCTTAGAGGGAAAGCTGGGATGACTCAGTGAGTTGAGCGCTCACTTTGCAGTGCCGGGGACTGGGGATCGAATCCTAGCTCCGGCCCGTGCAGAACCATGTGCTGAACTGGGAGCTCCCCCAGTTCAGTTCTCTCTCT
>PVKE010050765.1:0-10848 GCA_004027555.1 Craseonycteris thonglongyai
ATAATTGTTTCAAGTTCTGTACTGTTGATTGGTCTATTGAGGTTATCCAAATCTTCTTGGTTCAGTTTAGGTAAACTATATGTTTCTAGAAATTTGTCCATTTCCTCTAGGTTGTCAAATTTGTTGGCATAGAGTCTTTCATAGTAATCTCTTATGATTGTTTGTATTTCTGAAGCATCAGTTGTAATCTCTCCCCTATCTTCCCGTATTCTGGAAATATGAGCTTTTTCTCTTTGTCCTTTGGTGAGCCTTGCCAGTGTTTGTCGATTTTATTGAGTTTTTCAAAGAACCAGCTCTTTGTGGCGTTAATTTTATCTATTGTTTTTCTATTCTGAATTTCATTAGTTCTGCTTTGATTTTCATTCATTATTTTTTTCTGCTGGCTTTGGGGGACCACTGTTCTTCTTTTTCTAGCTCTATAAGATGAGATGTGAGGGTGTTTACTTGTCATTTTTCTTGTTTCTTGAGATAGGTCTGTAATGATATAAATTTTCCTCTTAATACTGCTTTTGCTGTGTCCCAGAAATTCTGGTACGTCGTGTTTTCATTGTCATTCGTTTCTACAAATGTTTTAATCTCTTGTTTAATTTCCTCTTTGATCCAGCTGCTTTTTAATAGCATGTTGTTCAATCTCCATGTATATGTGGTTCTCTCTGCACTTGATCTTTTGCAATTGATCTCAAGTTTCAACGCTTTGTGGTCTGAGAATACACTTGGTATGATTTGGATACCCTTCAATTTGGTGAGGTTGGATTTCAGTCCCAGGATATAGTTTATCCTTGAAAATGTTCCATGTGCACTAGAGTAAAATGTATAGCCCTTTGTTGTGGGATGGAATGATCTGTAAATGTCAATTATGTCCACTTCCTGCAATGTATCATTTAAAGCTGCAATCTCCTTATTTAGTTTCTGCTTGGATGATCTGTCCAATAATGTCATGGGGGTGTTTAGATCCCCTACTATAATTGTATCTTTGTCAAATTCTCCTTTTAGATACGTTAGTAGTTGCTTTATAAATTTCGGTGCTTCCTCATTCGGAGCATATATATTAATATGTGTCATGATTTCTTGTTGTATTGCCCCTTTTATCAAGATGTAATGTCCATCTTTATGTCTTATTATTTTTTTTATCCTGATGTCTTTTTCATCAGAAATCAGTATGGCCACTTCAGCTTTTCTCTGGCTGCCATTTGCCTGGAGTATTGTTTTCCATCCTTTTACCCTGAGTCTATATTTGTCCCTGTGGCTGAGGTGTGTCTCTTGTAGGCAGCATAAGGTTGGATTTTGTTTTTTAATCCAGTCTGCTACCCTGTGCCTCTTTATTGGTGAATTCAGTCCATTTACATTCAGGGTGATGATTGATATATGAGGATATCCTCTATCCATTTCTTCTTTCCTATTTATTTTTTTGTTGTCCCAACCTTTCTCCATTTATTTTGATTTCTGGATTCAGGTCGGATAGTCTCCTTTAGTATTTCTTGGAGTGCCGGGTTTGAGCTGGAGAATTCCCTCATCTTCTGTATATCTGCAAAGGCCTTAATTACTCCTTCATATCTAAAGGTTAATTTTGCTGGATAGTTAATTCTTGGCTGGAAATTTCTCTCTTTTAATATTTTGAAGATTGGGCTCCACTCCCTCCTGGCTTGCAGAGTTTCTGCTGATAATCTGGTGACAGCCTGATAGGTTTTCCTTTGAAAGTTATGTTTTGTTTTTCCCTGGCAACCTTGAGGGTTTTTTCTTTGTCATTGATTTTTGTCATCTTCAGAAAAATGTGCCTTGGAGAAGATCTGCTAGGGTCTAGGAAGTTAGGGCTTCTGTTTTTCCTATTGGATTTGGGGCTGTAATTCCTTCCACAGGTTAGGGAAATTTTCATCCACTATTTGTTTTAGTAGACTCTGAGAAGATTTCATCTTGCTTCCTTATGTTACCCCTATTATTCTTATATTGTTTTTTCTGATGGAGTCAGAGGGTTCTTGTAGGGCTCTTTCATTTCTCTTGATTTTCCTAACCCTTTCTTCTTCCCTCTGTGACATTTCCATGTTTGTATCTTCAATTTCACTCATCCTTTCCTCTAGCTGCTCAGCCCTGTTTCCTATGCTGGTCAGTTCTTTTTTCAGCTCTCCCATGATGCCTTTCATTTCAAGGAGTTCCTTTTGGTTCTGCTCTAGCTTCTCAATTTTCTTGGTAAAGTACTCATTTTGCTCAGAAAATTTCTTGTTGAGGTCATTTAACTGTGTCTGGGTACTTTGCCAGCATTGAGTGAGCTCTCTGAGTGTCTTGATTAATGCAGCCCTTAATTCTGTTTCACTTAGATTTGATTCAAAGTGTGCAAGGTCCTTTACTAAAGACTGCCCCTGATCTTCTGGAGGGGCTTTGGATTCTGAGGTGTGCATTGTGTTTGATGTGGTTCTTTTGCTTTACGCATGAGTCTCTTTTCCCTCTGGGGGTTTGTCTATCAGATGGGCTTCTCTTTATTTTTTCTTTTGGGCTTAGTTTTGGGAGAAGGAGATCCTGGGAGAGGGTTGGGGGAAGCAGACAGCTTCTGTGTCCCGGGGCACTTCAGGTTGCTGTCTTAGCTGTTAGATAGCAGGGTAGTAAAGATGTGGCCAGGGGTGGGGGCATGTGAGTAGGAGATAGGGCTGGCCTGAGACACACTAGCAGATTCCTCTTTCAGCAGGGGGGCTCGTGGTTCAGTGCAGGTGGGGCCCAGGAGCTCTGATCTTTCCTCGTCCTGGCTGCCCCTCCTTCAATCGTATCTGTAAGCCACGCCCGCAGGGCAGTACTTGGATGGGTTGGGGCTTGGCAGAGGCCCCATTCGGCCGTGCAGTCCTGAGCACAGGCAATGACACCGCGGAGACCCGGCTGGCAGCCCAGTTGCGCACGCGGTCTGCAGCGCCCCAGAGGCCCGGTGGGCAGGACGCCAAAAGTCCAGCTGCGCACTCGCGAGCAGGCAACAGTGCTGCAGCTGCCCGGTGGGCAGGGTGCCGAAAGCCGGTCCCGCACATAGGCAGCAGCACTGCGGCGGCCTGCCGATCAGAGCACCAAAAGACCTGTAGCTCGCCGGCGAGCAGGCAGCGGTGCCGTGGCAGCCCGGTTGGCGGGGCACCAAAAGCCCTGTGCGCACAGGCCGTAGCTCGGGCGACAGCCGCTCTATGCTCCTGGCTCTATTGAGACCACCGGATTCACTCTAAGCACGTCCAATGCCACTATGCCCACTCAAGCCCCAGCCCTCACTCCAAGATCCCTGTCTTCAGAATGCGCTCCTTCACAGTCAATCTCCTCCATAAATCAGAGGTGCTTAGGTGTTGTTGGCTGGTGTCCTGCTCTCACCCCGCCTGCCGGGAAGTGCAGCCGCCCTGCTCCACAGTCCCTGTTCCACTTTAGGCTCTGTGATCTGATTAGGGCACTGCGTGCTATCACTTGCATTTGTATGTTAAATTGTCCACAGTCTTGTGGGGATTCCACGCTCCCTAGGTCTCGGCTTCCAGCCCGCCCTCGATCCAGCTCCACTTTGACCGTAGTCCCCCAATCCCCCTTTGTTTTAGCTAGCCCCGCGCCGCTCCGAGTCTCTGTCCCCGAACCGCTGCTTCCCTTTTCCTCTCCGGCTCTCCCCTTTTTTCTCTGACCTTTGCGTGTTGTTCTACGTTGTGTGGTTCTCTTAGTTGAGGTTTTTGTCAGGGTTTCTCCTGTGGATTCCCCTCTGTTCACAAGGCCCTTCCCAGGCAGTTATCGACATGCCCCTCTCATTCCGCCATCTTGGATCTCGGAAATAACTTTATATCCTTATGATTAGATGCATCAGAATATATGGATATGAAATTAATTTTTCTAGATTTTTGTTTAATTCTGAAAATGCATATGGGGAAAGCACATCACACACAATTACCTCAGATTTTGTTCTAGCACAGGCAAGTTTTTTGTTGAATAACTTTTTGACAACATGTGAAGTACAATCCATAGATCTGAAGGAATGATTGTGATTAATAGCATGAAAAGACATAGGTCCTTCTGCTAGTGCTAATTCCTTTGTCTCCATAAGTTGTTTTCCAAAAAAATTCCTGTAGTTTGGAGGAAGATGCAGCAGTATTTAAATATCTTTTATGTTTCTGTGTCTCCAAGTGCTTTGAAATATCATTCTTCCCGCCATGCGAAATAGAAAATTCACCATTACATTTCTCACATTTTACCATGGAATCGCTTTTGTTTTTTTTAATAAAAGGAAATTCACTTCTTAGATCATCGTTGAATTTGCATCCTCTTTTCTTACTCATTATGTTAAAAATTAAAAAAATAATAATTTAAAATTATATTATAAATTATTAGATACATATTGCTTAAAAACACAGTAAGTAGGTACATAATTACATGAACATATTTTATTGTTAGTTTATAAATTAAATTAATTTGATTGTTATAAAGTAACTATATTCTAAAAATTATTTTAATTGTAATCCTATATTTCTTTCTAAATAATAACAATACTAACTTGTATTATTTTTCCTCTGAATTTGCCGTAACGTAAGTCGTAAGTGTCACTTTCAAGGCTGGTGCTAGACTTTTTGCCGCCACTATGAAATATAAATAATACGAGTACTGTCTGCTAAATACAAGAAAATTTATGTATTTATGAAATAAATAAATAACTTACCTAAATTATCTGAATAGCTGATTTGTTGACATCACTTATTTAACTAGAACTAGCATGCAGTATGATGTGTATCATCTGAGAGACAGTTATAAAATGTTTTCGTTGTTGCCAATGCCAAAAAATGCTATTGTTCATTAAGTGCAAATAATTGTGGTTAAATTCTAACAACTGATCAACAATGTGAACTTTGATAAGCAGTTTTCGATAATGAGTTCTCAACAATTACTTGTTATTATTAAAGTTTAACATTATAAAATTAACAAAAATAATATAAATCTCATATCCTGGCGAAATAGCCACATGGCCATCGAAAACCGAATATTCCCTTCTTATTCTCCTGCCATTCCCTAGCTTGTCGTGCATTCTTTCCAAAAATCGGGACTTTCTTAAAACGCCACGGGAAGTGGAACAAATTGTTAAAAATTAGGAGTGTCCTGCCAAAAGTGGGATGTCTGGTCACCTTGCTATTAGGGAGCATTTTTTAACGACAAGGTTTTAGAAGTGAAAACAGCAGCTTGAGCAGAGCAGAGGACTGAGAGGGACCCAGCCGAGCCGCCAGCCTGCAGCTAGCAGGCCGTTCACTGGCTCACAGAAACAGCATGGCTCTGTGCATGGAAACTGAAAGTGAAAGCAGCTCAAGCAGAGGAGCGGAGGATTAAGAACGACCCAGCTGTCCTGCTGCCCATGCCGCTGGCCAAGCTGCCAGCCATGCCACCATTTGCGCTGCCAGCAGCAGCTCAGCATCCATCAGTGGCTCACACAACCAGGACACTCGGCTGCAGAAACACGCTTAAAGTGAAAGTAGCCTAGCAGAGGGGAGAAAAATCTGAGCTGCTATGCCCCCCACCCACTCTGAACTGCCAGCCCCCTTGCTGACACAGGAATCTACTATTGTGTCTCAGGCCTGCCCAAGCTACAACTCACTGTCCCCCATGCCTGACCACACCTTTACCACTCTGCCTTCTAACAACTAAGCCAGCAACCTAAAGAGCAACCCCAGGACACAGAAACTGACTGCATCCCTCAGCCCTCTTCCAAAAACTCTTCCCCCCATACCAGGCTGCAGTCAGACCATAGCCCGCTTCACCCTCCCAAAGAGGAGGAGCATTGGGATTAAGACAGTTGAAAGAAAAAAGAAAAAAAATAACAGAGGATCCCATCTTATAGGCAAACACCCAGAAGGAAAACATACTAATGCCTACAAAAAAACAGAACAAAAAACTGAAAAATGAACCCCAAAAAACAAACAAACAAAACCCCATCAAATCCAATGCACACCTCAGAACCAAAAACTCCTCCAGAAGATCATGGACATTCTTTAGAAAAAGAGCTTGCACACTTGGAGTCAAATCTAAGTGAAAAAGAATTCAGGGCTGCAATACTCAAGACACTAAGGGAGCTCACTAAATGCTGGCAAAGTACCCAGACACAGTTAAATGACCTCAACAAGAAATTGTCTGAGCAAAATGGGTATTTTATCTATGAAATTGAGATGTTAGAGCATAACCAAAAGGAGCTCATCAAAATGAAAGGAATATTGGAAGAGCTGAAAAAAGAATTAACCAGCATAAGAAACAGGGCTGACCAGCTGGAAGAAAGAATTAGTGAAATCGAAGATAAAATGTAAAAATTTCACAGAGGGAAGAAGAAACAAAAATGAGAATCAAGAGAAATGTAAGAGCCCTACAAGAACTCTCTGACTCCATCAGAAAGAGCAATATTAGAATAGTAGGGGTACCAGAAGGAAGTGAGATGAAATCTTCTCATAGTGTACTAAAACAAATAGTGGATGAAAATGTTCCTAACCTCTGGAAAGAGCTAGAACCCCAAATTCAAAAGGAAAACAGGAGCCCTACCTACCTAGAACCAAGTAGATCTTCTTCAAGGAACATTGTTCTGAAGATGACAAAAACCAAAGACAAAGGAAGAATTCTCAAGGTTGCCAGGGGGGAAAAACATTATGTATATCTATATCTATATATATCTATATATCTATATATCTATCTCTATCTCTATATCTATATCTATATGTATCTATATCTATATCTATATCTATATCTATCTATCTATCTATCTATCTATCTATCTCTATATATATATATATAAAACTTTCAAAGGAAAACCTATCAGGCTATCATCAGACTTCTCAACCAAAACTCCCCAAGCCAGGAGGGAGGGGAGACCAATCTTCAAAATATTAAAAGTGAGAAATTTGCAGCGAAGAATTAACTATCCAGCAAAATAAACCTTCAGATATGAAGGAGGAATTAAGGCCTTTTCAGATATACAGAAGCTGAGGGAATTCTCCATCTCAAATCCGGCACACCAAGAAATACTGAAGGAGGCTATTCAGCTTAAATCAAGAAATCAAAATAAATGGAGAAAAGTTGGGACAACAAAGAAATAGAAAGGAAGGAAGAAATGGATACAGGGTATCCTCATATATAAATCATCATGCTAAATATAAATAGACTGAATTCACCAATAAAGAGGCACCGGGTAGCAGACTGGATTAAAAAAACAAAATCCAACCATATGCTCCCTACAAAAGACACACCTCAGTTACAAAGACAAACATAGACTCGGGGTAAAAGGATGGCAAACAATACTCCAGCAAATGGCAGTCAGAGAAATGCAACAGTGCGCATACTGATTTCTGATGAAACAGATGTCAGGATAAAAAAAAAAGACATAAACATGGAAATTTCATTGTGATAAAAGGGAAAAAACACCAAGAAAACATGACACTCATCAATATATACACCCCAATCAGGAATCACCAAAATTTACAAAGCAATTACTAACAGATCAAATAGGAGAACTCAACAAAAGTACAATTATAGCAGAGGATCAAAACACCCCCCTGACAACATTGGACAGATAATCCAAGCAGAAAATAAATAAGAAAACTGAACCTTTAAATGATACATTACAAGAAAAGGACATCATTGACATTTATAGGACACTCCATCCTGCAGCACAGGGTTATGCATTTTATTCTAGTGCAATTGGAATATTTTCAAGGATAGACAATATACTGGGACTTAAATTCATCCTCAGCAAATTTAAGAACATTCAACTCATACAAAGTGTATTCTCCGACCACAAAGCTTTGAAACTAGAAATCAATTGCAAAAGATCAATTGCAGAGAGAACCATAAATATGTGAAGAATTGAACAAAATGCTATTAAAAAATGAGTGGATCTAAAAGGAAATAAAATAAGATGTTTTAAAATTTGTAGAAATGAATGACAATAAAAACACAACATACCAAAATTTCTGGGACACAGAGAAATCAGTAGTAAGAGGAAAATGTATATAATTACAGGCCTATCTCAATAAAAAAGAGGGGAAGCCAGGATGGCTCAGTGGGTTAAGCGCTCACTTTGCAGCACCGGGGACCAAGGATCGAACCCCGGCCCCGGCCTGTGCGGAACCGTATGCTGAACTGGGAGCTCCCCCAGTTGAGTTCTCTCTCTGTCTCTGTCTCTGTATCTCTCTCTCTCTGTCAAAAATAAATAAGTAAATAAAATATAAAAAAAAAAAGAAAAAATACAAGTAAACACCCTCACATCTCATCTTAAAGAACTAGAGAAAGAAGAACAAAGGAACCCCCAATACTATCAGAAGGAAAGAAGTAATAAAAATCAAAGCAGAACTTAATGAAATTCAGAATAGAAAAACAATAGATAAAATAATGCTACAAAGAGCTGGTTCTTTGAAAAAAAATAATAAAATTGATAAGCCAATGGCCACGCTCACCAAAGGGCAAAGAGAAAAATATCATATTTCCAGAATTTGGGATGATAGGGGAGAGATCACACTGACACTACAGAAATACCAAGAATTATAAGAAATCATTATGAAAGACTCTATGCCACCGAATCTGACAATCTATAGGAAATGGACAAATTTCTAGAAACATATACTTTACCTAAAATGAACCAAGAAGATTCGGATAACCTAAACAGACCAATCAACAGTACAGAACTTGAAACAATTATCCAAAAATTTCCCATTGGCAAAAGCCAGGACCAGATGGTTTTACCAATGAATTCTACCAGTCTTTCAAAAAAGAACTAATGCCCATTCTCCTCAAACTATTCCAGAAAACTCAATATGAGGCAGTACTACCCAGCTCTTTCTATGAAGCTAATATCACTCTAATACCAAAACCTGGGAAAGACAATACCAAAAAGGAAAACTATAGGCCAATCTCACTGATGAACACTGATGCAAAAACCTTAAATAAAATTTTAGCTAACAGAATACAACAATGCATTAAAAAGATTATTCACCATGACACAGTGGGATTCATCCCAGGGCCACAAGCATCCTTCAACATACGCAAATCAATCAATGTAATCCAGCACATAAACCAAACAAAGGATAAAAACCACATGATTATTTCAATTGATGCAGAAAAATCATTCGAGAAGATACAACATCCATTTATGATAAAAACACTGAACAAAATGGGAATTGAAGGAAAATATCTCAACATAATAAAGGCCATATATGATAAACCCTCAGCAAATATTATACTGAATTAGGAAAAGCTGAAGCCTATATTACTAAAATCAGTATACCACTGCTGTTCAACATAGTTCTGGAATTTCTAGCCAGAGCAATCAGGCGAGAGAAAGGAATAAAAGAAATTAAAATCAGGAGAGAAGAAGTTAAACTCTCACTCTTCGCAGATAACATGATCCTGTACATAGAAAACTCTAAAGACTCTATCAGAAATTTATTAAAAATAATAGACAAATACAGTAAAGTCACAGGATACAAAATCAATGTCCCAAAATCAACTGCATTTTTGTATCCCAACAATGAAACTTCAGAAAGAGAGATGAGAAGATCCGTTCCCTTTGCCATTGCAAACAAACAAAAAGAAATACCTAAGAATATATCTAACGAAGAATGTGAAGGACATATACACTAAAAATTATAACACATTTTTAAAAGAAATTAAGGAGGACACAAAGAAATGGAAAGGCATTCTATGTTCATGGATTGGAAGAATCAACATAGTTAAAATGGCCATACTCCCCAAAGCAATATACAGATTCAATGCCATTCCCATCAAAATCCCACACTCATTCTTTCAAGAAATAGATTTTAAAAATCATCAAATTTGTGTTTAACCACAAAAGACCATTCATCGCAAAAGCTATTGTAAGAAAAAAAGACAAAGCTGGGGGCATCTCACTGCCTAACTTTTATCTGTACTACAAAGCCTCGGTAATCAAAACAGCTTGGTACTGGCAGAAAAACAAACCCACGGGCCAATGGAACAGAATTGAAAACTCAGAAATAAACCCACAAGGTTATGGACAGATTATTTTTTGATACAGGAGCAAAAAATATACAGTGGGGAAAAGAAAGCTTCTTCAGTAAATGGTGGTGGGAAAATTGGAAAACCACATGCAAAAGGCTGAAGGTGAACTGCGATCTCTCACCATATACCAAAATTAACTCAAAATGGATTAAAGACCTCCAAATAAGAAAGGAAACAATAAATTGCATAGAAGAAAACATTGGCACTGAAGTTATAGACCTGGGATTCAGGAAGGACTTTATAAATCTGACTTCAATGGCAAGGGAAGTAAAAGCACAAATAAATGAATGGGACCTTATTAGCTAAAAACCTTCTGCACTGCCACAGAAACCATCAACAAAGCAAAGAGGCAACCAACCAACTGGGAAAATATATCTGTAAACAATGCCTCTGATAAGGGGCTAATATCAAAAATAAATAAAGAACTT
Organism: Craseonycteris thonglongyai; assembly: GCA_004027555.1. Taxonomy (NCBI): domain Eukaryota; kingdom Metazoa; phylum Chordata; class Mammalia; order Chiroptera; family Craseonycteridae; genus Craseonycteris; species Craseonycteris thonglongyai. The sequence continues at coordinate 10,419 of PVKE010050765.1, forward strand.
GTACAACTCAACAAGAAAAAAACAAGCAATCCAATTAAAAAATGTGCAGATAACCTTAACAGACACTTCTCTCATGAAGACAAACATTAGGCCAACAGATATATGAAAAAATGCTCACTTCCCTAGCAATTGAAGAGATCCAAATAAAAACCACAATGAGATACCGTCTTACACCTGTTATGGCTATAAGCAACAAGACAGGGGATAACAAGTGCTTGAGAGGCTGTGAATAAAAAGGAACCCTCATACACTGCTGGTGGGAATGTAAACTGGTACAACCACTATGGAAGGTAGTGTGGAGATTCCTCAAAAAATGAGGAATGGAATTGCCATATGACCCAGCGATCCCTCTCCTGGGCATCTACCCCAAAAATCTGAAAACCTTAATCTTTAAAGATGTTTGTGCCTGCATGTTCATCGCAGAACTGTT
>PVKE010050766.1:0-10847 GCA_004027555.1 Craseonycteris thonglongyai
AAGACGAAGAAGAAACTGAAAAGCGTGGCCTGACCCTGGAGAATCTGCAACAATTGTGCAACATGGCAGGAGCGATGCAACCATTTGCACAAGACATGGACGACACTAGGGTTCGAGCTGTCGAGTTCAGCCATCGCGTGGACGGGGTGATGTCCTTGTACAGGGGGATTTTGAAGGAAAAGAAAAAACAAAGACAACAGCTACCCGTCACCCTGTTTCTCTCCCAGGTACAGCCCCCGGCTCTCCCGTCAGCGCCTCCAGCAGAAGCGGCTCCGAGGGAGCCTAACGCTGCTACGCGTCACGTGAGCGCCTCTCCTCCGCCCCCCACACGAGACTCTTCGCCTCTCTCAGAAAGCCATGCTGATTCATGTTTATCACTGTATAAGGTTTTGTCATTCACCTTATTAATGAGCACTGACACGTTTAAGTAAATACGTATACTGTTGTCATTTTTGTCTTAAATGAGTAAAGTATGAATACTGTTTCCATATTTAAAACATTCTTGTACCCGCATACACGAACATTCCTAGGGGCCAATCCTACTTCGCGGTTTTTCAGCTTTCGCGGAAGGTTCTGGGCCCCACTGACCGTGAAAAACGAGGGATCGCTGTACATATTTATCTTAAACACTTTATTTTAACTTAAACATGTCAATGTCCATTCTTTCGCCTATCCTTTGATGAACACGCAAAGCTTATCTTGGGTATTGGCTTCCTGATTGGAGGGCTTCATTGTCTTTCTTTTAAAAAGCACAATCATACATTTCTAGTTTTGGCTTCTTTAAAATAAAACAAGAATCTAAAGATACTTGTGAAGTGTTCTGAGTGTGGAATCCTTCCAGATCCTTGCAATATTTAAAAAAAAACTTTTTACAGTTGACTCAACCGTGCCAAATTATGCAAATTTTTTGAGCAACTCACATTTGTTGAGTCTCGTGGATGCATTCAACTTAGTTCTCATAGACACAACTCTGGGATAAATGATATCTTTTTGTATAGAATAGAAGTTACAGGGATAAAAAGAGATCTTCGTTTCTTTGTTCCCTGATTTTATGTTGAACATGAAGAACAAAGCTTGGTGTGTTGTAGGTGTTCAATTTGTTTAAAAAAAAAAAGGGTGGGGGGGAGCCAGGATGGGTCAGTGGGTTAAACGCTCACTTTGCAGCCCTGGGGAACAAGGATCAAATTCCGGCCCCGGCCCATGCAGAGCCATACGCTGAACTGGGAAGTGTCCCCAGTTTGGTTCTCACTGGGGTGAGACCCCACCCAGTTCCTGCCCTGCTCAGCCCCATACCCACCTGTGGAATGAAACTATGTGGAAAAACCAATGATGTGTAACTATGGAGACTGTTCTGGGCCCTCCCCCTTCTCTCTGTCTCTGACTCTGTATCTCTCCCTCTCTGTCAAAAACAATAAACTTTTTTTTTAAGTTTCAAATAATATTAAATTAATTAATAACAATAATAGTACAACTGGTATAAACATATTTGGGAGCTAACACAACTGAGACGGTAAGCGGAGCAGCTAAATTAGCAAATGGGTGAAAGAGTAATCCACTAACTATGAGCATTCAACTTACTGTGGGCATCAGTTAGTGTATGTTTTAGAGAGAATGAAGTGTCCACTAAGCTAAGGAGTCAACTAGGTGAAGGCTTGTGATGAGACCTTCCTCCTGATAAGATAAGGACCCAAGGTCAATTAGGAATGGAATCTATCAATGGACTCCAAGACATAGACTTTCATTCACCAGTGCTAATCTGACTACCTCTAGTCATGAAGCCCAAATTTGCAAGTAGCACAAATCATCCTTTATCCCTTACCAGTGTCTTTCCTCGATGGACCAGCCTGTGGTGACAGATTGTATTCAGTCCCTTCTATCATGAGGTATCAGCATGTGCCCTCACAGAGATAGACACTTCTTCTGGATTTGGACTTGCTTTCTGCATCTGCCATTCTTTGGTCAGCATCACCATACATATTGCTTCTGTCCGAGAAGCACATATTACGGAAAAGAAATAAGTTAATGAGCTGCTGCATGTGCAAGTCATTGATCCTACACATTTCCACCTAGAAATTGCTTTGCAAACAGAGCCAAAAAGCAACCACCACAAAATTGTTTTAAAGGAAGATGGAATGCAATGTTGATTGGGTTTGATTACTCCTGACTATGGAAGACAATGGGCTACTGCTACAAACTGAGGGCAACCTGGAGGTAAAGGTCAATCGAGGACTGCAGGAGTCCTCTTCAGGTGTGACCACTGAGATCTCAGATCTTTCAGGAAGGAAGGTTTGTGAAGAACCTTGTCCCCATGGAGAACCTTATCAGGTGAAGAACCTTGACCATGTGCAGTACTGGCTGAGTTCAAAAGACACATGGAGGCAGAGGAGAGAAGATTTATCTGCCAACATTATGCTCTTGACAAAATATAGACGTGAGCACCGTAATTGTCTTCCTCACGGAAATAGATATGTTGGTATTCTAACCAATTTTCTTCTCCCTTTCTCTATTTTATTTAGGGTGGTGGTGGTTACCTTTACAAACTTTCCCAGAGGTTACAAAATATCAAGATGGAACCATGATGGCATAGACGAGAAATGACTGTGACCCGGAGATCCTGAACTCCAAGCTGAATCCAGAACCACTGAGACTCCGAGTCACTCATACTTTGGAGGGGAGAGCACATTGTCAATGCTGTGAATAACGGTTGTCTTGTGTTACATGAGAAGATAAGTATAGGAATAAGAGTATATGTTGCTGTTGGGCCATCCAAGGGGTACACTCAAAAGGACAGCTGTCTTTCACCCTGACTGTCCAGCCTCTCAGTCCCCACACTACGAGTGTCCAAGGGATGCACACACAGCTACGATAGATGTTGAACACGACAGACATTTTCTTCTCCATCCTCCTTGATCCCAGATTCCTTATATCAGATGCATCTATCTGGAATTCAATGGAGAATTACCGGTAAGTGCTGCTATGAGGCCGATGGCAAAGAATTCTGGGGGTGTGTGTGACAGTGGCAGGAAGACTGAGGTGGAGGCAGCAGTAGCAGCAGAAATGCCAGAGGGATGGTCACTAGAGGCACTGAGTTCTTGGGTCAGGCCTCCAGGGCAGGCTGTAACATCCACTGTCCTCTTATGGTGTAGCCTCAGGCATTTCCCCCCCTTGCTTTGCAGTTCCAAGCCTAGTTCTTCAATTCTCTAGAAGCTTCCATGAGAAACTTAGTATGCTTGTAACACATTCTTTTTTCACTTTAATCAGCCACATTTTATCTTGCAAACAACTAAGAATAGTAATTCAGTGTGTGCAGGATTGACAAATACCCATTCCAGAGCCTGACCCCTACTGAGTCTGATACCCAAGGTGATGCTGCCTTGAGCTAAATTCTCTCCCTTCTTCCTGTTTTCACATGTTAGCAGCCTAGCTCCATCTTGATTCTTGCCTTTGAGATGAGCATTTGCCTAATCCCCCCAGGGGCACATCCAACTCCAGGGTCCCAGGGCCCCAGTCTATTCTGGAAGCACAGGACTTTGAGACTCCAACAACTTGGGTGAAAATAGAGATCATGGTTGGCCTGAAGAAAGGCTCAAAGTTCTATTACTGTGTCTCTTTCCATCAGAGGTCGTCCCTTTCTGAAGGAGCTGCACATTTTCTTTCACCTAATGTTCTTGTTCTCCTTGTTTTCATTTTCTTTTTCTTCTATTATCTGATGGTCTAGCTTGATGCCTGCAGATTTTGCTCCTGAAAAGTGACTAATCGTCCTCATGCTACCAGTACCAGTGTCCAGACACTTCTACTGTGCCCATGGGGCCCTGAACACTGGGGCTGTCCTCCCTCAGTGGCTATACATTTCCAGGGCCCCAAAAGGTAGCTTCATTCTTTCTGACTAGGCTAGAGGCGATGAAGGGTCACAACCTACGTAGTACAACATCAAACACATTGGTCACTGCCCCTGACAGGAACCTCAGGAACTCCTTACACCACGTTCCCTACCTTCCTGAAAAGCCCAGAATGCCACTTGATCACAACCAAGGCAGGCAGGTTTTGCCTCCTTGATTTGAGCAGAATTGTTCAACTAGATATTCTGAGGAGTGACCATGAGTCCCCTAGATCTCTACCATTTTTTTAAGGAGATCTGGAATCCTCATGCAAGCAGGACTTCGGGGAACCTTCATGTATCCCAACGTCCCCAGATGGACAGACAGGAGAAGCCCAGATTATTACCCTCACATACAATGAGATAGTCACTGCTGTCAGCAGGGACGTGAAATGTCCAGTTCTGTGTCCCAGGAAAATCCTCAGTCTCCCAGTCTTCCAGCAGGGCAACTGAACACCCTTGCAATCACCCAAAGTGAAAGAGAAAAAAAAGTCTACAAGGTGCGATTGACGGCAAGCTAAGGTAACATGAGTTGAAGCCCTCTGTGTTGGCACCAAGTTGTTTGCTTTCTTTGTATCAGCATGCAGTGCCTTTTCTTAGACCTGCCGAAATGCTACCGGAATTACGTCCCCTCTTGGTCATTGCCTCAAAACATTCCTGGAAGTCCTGGAGACAGCAGAATGACTGCTTAGTGAAGCATTCCCCGCTTGGCTGCTTCAATCTTCCCTCTTTTCATCATTTTAGCTGAGCTTTTCTGAACCTCTGCCAATTTTTCTACATCTTCTTGATACCATGGTGCTCAGACTGAATGCCGGGCACGTTTCCATAGACCTCTCCCTCCTAGTCTCATTACGTGCCTGGAGCAGTGAATACAGCAGAACCGTGTAAGCGCCTTATCCATTTATTGTAATTGCTTTTAAGACACATGCACACAGAGACAGATATACATTGTTAGTCAAGAGAATTAAACACCTTCTGAAGGTCAAAATCCACATCTCTTTTGGTTACAGATGGCAGGACAATAATCGTAGGAAATTGATGAGCATAATGGAAGGACGGGAAGTGGATAGAGTTCTGGGGATCTTCTTAGAGCTCAAGCTCTGCCCCACCCACTGGGGGACCTTGGAGAGGTCACCTCACTGGCCTGGCTCTCCATTTCCTTGTGCATAAAAACAAAGGGGTTACACAGGTCATCACAAAAGTTCTTCCCACCCCTGCTCTTTGGGGAAAAACAAATGCTGCTTTAGGATAGCAGCTCCCCTAGAGGACTTCAGCAGGACTGGGGCTGAATCAGAATCACCCAGGTTGCTTTTGCAAAGCACACCTACTTCTCCAGCCCACAGTCCCTCCAAGGCACGCGGACTTTTGGAGAAGGAGGGAGAGGCATTTCTGGTTAATAAAAGCTCTTCTCGTGATTGGGATGGTGACTGACGTAGGTGGACTAATGTTCTCCTAATACCTGGAACCTGTCAATACGTAAGAGGCAAAAAAAAAATTGAGGTTCTGGATAGAATTAAGGTTGCTAATGAGCCGACTTCAAGATAAAGAGAGTCTCCTGGATTACCCAGGTGGGCCCAACGTAATCACCAGGATCTTTATAAGTGGAAGCACGCGGCAGCAGAATAGGTCAGAGTATTTGGTGTAGGAAGGATTCCAGCAGCCTGTGTGGGCTTTGGAGATGCAGGAAGGGGCCACAAGCCAAGGAATGCAGACAGCCTCCAGGAGCTAGGAGAGGCTAGAACAGATTCTCCCCTAGACCAAACTTGTCCAGCCTGCAGCCCACAGGCCGCATACGGCCCAGGACAGCTTTGAATGTGGCCCAACACAAATCCATAAACTTTCCTAAAACATTATGTAATTTTTTTTTTTTTAGCTCATCAATTATCGTTAGTGTTTGTGTATTTTATGTGTGGTCCAAGACAATTCTTCTTCCAATGTAGCTCAAGGAAGCCACAAGGTTGGACACACCTCTCTAGAAGGAATGCAGCCCTGCCGACGCCTTGATTTTAGCCTCATGAGACCCATTTTGGATCTCTGACCTCCAGAAATATAACAAATTTGTGTCGTTTCAAGCCACTGAATGTGTGATAATTTTGCTGTATCTCCAATAGAAAGAAAAATACAGTGACTTCTAGGGCCAGTGTGTGGGCTCATACACCCATTATCACACTTCCACACTCACACTCACACATTTCCACCTATCCACACTTTCTCACATGCACACACTCTTGTATACTGCCACATTCACTCATACACATTGACACACACTCTGTCACATATTCACATGCTCACACACTCACACACATACATTCACTCTCCCCACACACTCTCTTATTCACACACACTCTTTCACATATACACACTCACTCACACACATGCCATTAAGAACTAATCCACACCACTGCCCTGTATTTTATGGAATTATTTGTATAGACTTTTCAATGCCTCCAGTGGAAAACTTTAAATCTCTTCTAACCATACCAAGAAATAATCTGCAATAAAACAAGCTATGGAATGTGAAGGGGGCGCTAGCAACCCCAACTTCTGCCAGGCTCCCCCTGGGCCACCCTGCCTGGTCCCGGGCCTTGGCGACACCACACAGCCCCCTTACTGGGGCCACGCAGACGCCACCCTCTCCCAAGGGAGAAGCTCCAGGCCTTGCCAATCTTCTCCATGTGGCCTGACGGGAACTCCTCGCTTTCTTGACACAGCGACATCCTTAGGCCTTGAGGGTGACCACACCATAAAACTATTCTCCCTGCTCCTTTCCTCTCAACCCACATCGCTTCTCTCCTCCAAGATTCATTTGAAATGCGCTTCCTGAGACCAAGATCTAATTTGTTTCTTCCTTTGCTCTAACTCCCCTTGGCATTTAGTGCACAGTTCTGCACTGCAGTTGGCAGAGCTCGTTGGGGTCAGCGGTAGGGCGATCTGATGGAAAAAGTACTCAGCAGGGAGTCAAGAGGCTAATGGGCAAGTCTGGGCTCATCCCGTTATTTTATGGTCATTTAATTACAAAATGTGTCACTCTCCACAAAATAAGTTAGACTGCTTGTCTCTAAACTCCACGTGAAATGCTTCCGCATTAATTAGTGTTTTTGTGTTCAGTGTGAGTGTTGTGTGTCTCCCAGGAAGTCAAAGCTCCTTCAGGTCATGAGTTGAGCTTCTGTTGATGTTTGATTTCACCCCAACCCCTAGTAAACTGTGCCACAGCTTGTGAGTGTCCAGTCAATGTGGGCTGCCTGACTGCTAACCCCAAAGATCGGAAGCATGACTCAATCAATAGATTGTGAGCCCACTGGAAAGGGAAACTGCTCTGCGGGCATGCATTCCGACCATCATCCTATCACCAGTGACATTTTGAGGACCTACGTCTAAATTTACAAAATAACTGCTAGCCTGCTATCAAACAAGAATCTATTTGTAAGATGCCCCTCTGTGTCTCATTGTTTCTGGGTTGTCCAGCAGAATTTGTGTATCACACCTGCATTTGCTCTTTCTCTTCTACCCATGAATTACCTGCTTTCTCTTTGAAATCCCAGTCCCCAGAACCCCTGTCCTTTGTGCAAATTGGCACATAAATGTCAACTGCCCGATGCATCTGTGGGTCTCCTGCGATAGCACCCCTGAAAGTATATCCGTAATAAAGTTTGGACACGTTCTCCTGTTAATCTGTATAATGTTTTAGCCCAGCTAGAAGAAGTTGGAAGGTGGAAAAAAAGTTATTGTTTTGCACCTCCACATATATAAAGTGGGGTTCAAATGTAGGATTAGATCACTATAACAAATTTTTACCTACATGAACGACCAACAAAACATCATTCAAAAATAATGCAGGCTAAAGGACAATTCTTTTTTTTTTTTAATTGTTTTCGACAATTAAAGAGACAGAGATACAAAGACAGAGACAGAGAGAGGGGGGAGGGCCCAGAACAGTTTCCATAATTGCCCATTATTGGTTTTTCCATATAGTTTCATTCTACAGGTGGGCACGGGGCTGCACAGGGCAGGAACTAGGCTGGGGTCTCACTCCAGTGAGAACCAAACTGGGGGCACTCCCCAGTTCAGCATATGGGTCCACATGGGCCGGGGCCAGGATTTGATCCTCAGTCCCCGGGGCTGCAAAGTGAGCGCTTAACCCACTGAGCCATCCCGGCTTTCCCTAGAGCAGGGGTCTCCAAACTACAGCCCATGGGCCAGATGCGGCCCGTGAGGCCCTCTCATCCGGCCTGTGGAGACCTTTTTATCAAAATAAAATAATATTAAATAAATAATTAAAAACAACATCTATGTTTTGATTCTTTTTTATTTGGACCTCAAGTGTGTAGTTGGCCCCCAAACTGCTGTTTGATAGTTAATGCGGCCTGTGGGCCGAAAAGTTTGGAGACCCCTGCACTAGAGGACAATTCTTAATGTAAGGAAAGAGATGCTGGGATGATTCAGTGGGTTGATCACTTGTCTTACAGGGTCTGAGGATGGTATCCTCGCCCCAGCCCCTGCAGATCCATATGCTGAGCTGGGGTGTGCCCCCCAGTTTGGTTGTCACCAGGGCCAGCTTCCCATGTGGGAGGCCCCCAGCTCTCAGGGGCATGCCTTCCATGCAGGAGGCCCCTCACCGGGTTCCTGCCCTGCACAGGTCTGTGCCAACCTGTGGAGTGAAACTATAATGAAAACTAATGACGTACAACTATGGACACTGCTCTGGGCCCTCCCCCTTCTTTTTATCTCTCTCTGTCTCTCTGTCTCTCTCTCTCTCTCTCTCTCTGTCAAAAACAATAAAAATAAATCTTAAAAAAATGTGAGAAAAACCCCTACACATTGCAGAATGACTAACAATCCAGGCTCCTACCTGCTAAGTGCCAAGAGTATCCCCCTAATCATTGTGACTATAGAAAATGCCCCGTAAGGACGTAGAAAAATTGAAACCCTTGTGCATTACTGGTGGGAATGTAGAATGGTGCTGCTGCTATGGAAAGCAGTAGGGCAGTTCCTCAAAAAATTAAACATAGAATTACCATATGATCCAGTAATTCTACTTGTGGATACATACCCAAAAGAATTAAAAGTAGAGTCTAGAACAAATACTAGTGCACCCATGTTTATTGGAGCATTAATCACAATAACCAAAAAGTAGAAACAACTCAAGTGCCCACCAACAGATGAATGGATGGATAAACAAAATGTGGTACATCTATACAATGGAATATTATTCGGCCTTAAAAAGGAATGAATTCTAATGCATGCTATAACATGGATGAACCTTAAAGAAATTACACTAAATCAGCCATTAGCAAAATGACAAATGTTGTATGATTCCACTTACATGAGGTATCTAAAGCAGTCAAATTCACAGAAACAGAAAGTAGAACAGTAGTTACCAGAAGCTGAAGGAGTAGAATGAGAAGTTAATGTTTAATGGTTACAGAGTTTCAGTTTGAGATAATGAAAAAGATCTGGAGATGGATGGTGGTTACACAACAATGTGAATGTACTTAGTGCCACTGAACTGGACACTTAAAACAATTAAAATATTAATTTTATAAGAATATATAGGGGAAGCCGGGATGGCTCAGTGGGTTAAGTGCTCACTTTGCAGTGCTGGGGACCGAGGATCGAATCCCGGCCCCAGCCCGTGCGGACCCATGTGCTGAACTGGGAGCTCCCCCAGTTCAGTTCTCTCTCTGTCTCTGTCTCTGTATCTCTCGCTCTGTCAAAATAAATAAATAAATAAATAAATAAATAAATAAATAAAAAGTATATATATATATATATATATATATATATATATATATCCTAGAGAAGTTGATAACATAAAAAAATAAAATAAACCCTCCAAAATAGAGTTCCAAAGCACTCCAGTATTAATGCCCTGATTAAACATCATTGGGCAAATATTCTTCTTAAAATAGGAGGCCCTATTCTAAGCACTAGACTTCAAGTGGGGAGTGATAGAAGAAGGGTAAAGGAGAACATCTCAGGGATGCCAAATTGTTTTTATCGCAGGTGCCATTTCTTGCTGGAACCTAATCAAAGTGCTAGGTTGTGAAGGCATCTAAAACTGCCTTTGGATCAGCAAGGCAGAATGTCAGAGTCTATCAATGATGCCTTCCATTGGCAAAAGAGGAAGGAAGGATGGCTGGCCTGTGTGCCACATGTATGCAGGCCTGGAAATGTAAACTCTCGGATTCCGGATGTCTTTTGCCTACGACTGAAGCCCCAAATCAAAATAGTTTTTGGCAGGAAAAACACAATTGACATACCAAGCTTCATTTTCCCACATTTTGCAAAACATTGCAGAATTTAGAGCAAAGAGGAAAACATTGGGTTCAAATATTCAAAACCATATGTATTTCACTGAACAAGAGAAACTCACTGTGACAGAGAAATAGAAAAACAAAAACCAAAAAACAGAACTGCTTAGCAGATATATAAAGCCTGGTGTGGAGAGCAGCCTGGGGAAATTTATATACAGGCAGTTTCAAAATGAAGAATCGAGTTAAATTCTTAGATTTAACTTTGACCACATTTACCTTTCATAGTCTGCCCTCTGGTGATGTTACTAAGCAACAAACTCATCTGAGATTGAATTTACTGAGGCAAAATGGGAACGTAAGGAAGTAAGAGGTAATTTGCTACCCTAAGACCTTCTGATGATGGAGGAAAACTGCAGTGGCTATTGCTGCTGCTGCTGCTGATGATGATGATGCTAATGATGATGATTTTGAGGGAGATGATAATAGTGATGGTGGTGGTTATGATGGTAGTCGTGGTGATGATGGTGGTGATAATGGTAATGGTGATGGTGATGGTGGTGATGGTGATGATGGTGATGGTGGTGATGGTGGTGATAATGGTGATGGTGGTGATGGTGGTGATGGTGGTGATAATGGTGATGGTGGTGATGGTGGTGATGGTGGTGATGGTGGTGATAATGGTGATGGTGGTGGTGGTGGTGATGGTGGTGATGGTG
>PVKE010050767.1:0-10846 GCA_004027555.1 Craseonycteris thonglongyai
ATGCATGGGTGATGTGATGTGGAGTTGTACATCGGGAAACTATCTAATTTTTACCAACCAATGTCACCCTATTAAATTTAACAATAAAATATAAAAAACAAACAAACAAAAAAAAAAAAACTTGATACTTCTTTAACAGGTGAATAATGTCTCAATTCTCAGGTATAATTCTGAAAAACTGATTTCAGCATTGAATTCAACTTTTTGCTACCAAGAAATAATGTAGAATATTATTATGTGAAAATATTTTATGTAGTTTTATTGTAAAATAGTACATAAATGCAATATTTTAATGAATATATACTTTCACTTGTACATTACTTACTGTAAAATAAACTACGGTATAAAGATTGTATCTGAAGTAGATATAGGTTCATATTACAAATTAGTTTTACTTGAAGGAGTTATTGTATAATTTATACTTTAAATTGGATCTCTTTAGACAATTCCACAATATGTTGTATGCTTAGTATTTAATAGTTAATGTCCTTTAATTAATCAAAAGTTACAAAATAAATAATATTGTATTTTCATGACACTTATCATTTTCATGCTGCCCCCCACCCTAAAAAAGTTTAACATAAAATGCTTAGTTTCTACATTCCTTCTCCAACCATTCTGTTTCATCCCTATCCGAACAATCAGTATTCTCTGACTATTAAGTACTTTTTAAGACAGGGGTCCCCAGTGTTGGGCCAGTGCTCGTTTGTGGACTGTTAGGAACCAGCCTGCACAGCAGGAGGTGAGTGGTAGGCAGGTGAGCGAAGCTTCATTTTTATTTACAGCTGCTCCCTATCACTCATATTACTGCCTTAGCTCCACCTCCTGTCAGAACAACTGTGGCATTAGATTCTCGTAGGAGCACAAACCATATTGGGAACTGTACATGCAAGGGATCTAGTTCGCATGCTTATGAGAATCAAATACCTGATGAGATGGAACCGAGGCAGTGATATTAGCTAGCACTGGCGAGAAGCGGCAAATATAGATTAACATTCATTAACAAAGAGATTTGACTGCACAGAGACCATAATAAATCAAGTGCTTGTAAACTCATATCAAAACCCTATCAATAAATGGCAAGTGACAATTAAGCTGCATCTGGTGGTGATATACTTCAATTGTATAGCTACATCTGGTGGCAGGCTTTAAGTCGGAATCTGGTATTTATTTTAGTACACATGTGGCCAGCCTATTATTTTATTTACCACTTTCATTAGTGCCTCTTTCCTCCACTGTGCACTTGTTTCAGATGGAACTGTCTAGCTGCAGGAAATCAAACTCAAGGCTGCCACTGATCCTATATTATAATAAGTTGTATAATTATTTCTTTACATATTACAATGTAATAATAATATAAAGTGTACAATAAATGTATAAATATATTTATATTATAATGAGTTGTATAATTATTTCTTTACATATTACAATGTAATAATAATATAAAGTGTACAATAAATGTACTGCACTTGAATCATTCCAAAACTATTCCCTGCTGCTAACCCCAACACGTTGGAAAAAATTGTTTTCCAAAAAACTGGTACCTGGTGCCAAAAAGATTGGGGACCACTGCTTTAAGAAAATGTTCCCTTAAGTAGCTGGTTTGTTGTTATTTTTTTCTTGTTTTTTTTTTGTTGTTTGTTTTTTTGTGATACTCCTTTTCTACATAGAAAACATAGTTTCTGAATTTCAAATCTAGCATTATTTCCTTTAATAAATCTTCTTTGCTGATTTACCTTACCAAGAATTAACTCCTAGTCCTTTATTTTCTATTTTTATCTCTTTGAGTATTTTAACTGTACTAGTGCTTCCCTGAAATATACTCTATAGAGATATCCTTGTTTGTCTGAATCTTTCTTTTACGTCTTTTGTCAAGATTTAAAGTATGCTTTTGGTTTCTGTGGGCTACACTGGAAGAAGAATTTTCTTGGGCCACACATAACATGCGCTAACAATACCTGATGAGCTAAAAAAAAAATTTTTTTTGCAAAACTCTCAAAATATTTTAAGAAAGTTTATAAATTTTATAGGGCTGCATTCAAGCCATCCTGGGCCACATGCAGGCCATGGGTTGGGCAACTTTGGTTCAAAGCAGCAGTGTTCAACTGTTTGGCTTCCTTGGACCACATTGGAAGAAGAATTGTCATGGGCTACACATAAAATACACTAATGCTAACACTATCTTATGAGTTAAAAGAAATGGTCACAGTAAAATCTCATAATGTTTCGAGAATTTGTGTTGGGCCTCACTCAAAGCTGTCCTGGGCCTGAGATTGAACATACCTCGTTTAAAGGTTTCATCATATGGTTTTACATTAATAATTAAAATGAGTCTGAGATTTAAGATAATTTCTGTTTCTATGGATAATTACCTATTTTTCTACTATAAGTTATACCAGCATTAATTGTCTCATATGGGGGGGAAGCTGGGATGGCTCAGTGAGTTAAGCGCTCAATTGCAGCACCAGGGACCTGGAATCGAATCCCAGCCCCAGCCTGTGCAAACCAATGTGCTGAACTGGGGAGTGTCCCCAGTTCAGTTCTCTGTCTGTCTCTTTATCTCTTTATCTCTCTCTCTCTCTCTCTCTCTCTCTCTCTCTCTCTCTCTGTCAAAAACAACACAAAAATAAAATAAAAATAATTGTCTCTATATAGGATAACTATTGATTTTAAATATTTTCTTTTATTTTTTTTTAAACCTGACATTTCTTTTTTTTTTTATTTCTTTTTTTTATTTTATTTATTTATTTTTTAATTTTGTTGTTTTTGACAGAGAGAGGGAGAGAGAGAGATTCAGAGACAGAGAGAGAGAAGTGAACTGGGGAAACTCCCCAGTTCAGCACATGGGTCCACACGGGCCGGAGCCAGGATTCGATCCTCGGTCCCCAGCGCTGCAAAGTGAGCGCTTAACCCACTGAGCCATCCCGGCTTCCCCAAAATATTTTCTTTTAAACTAGATAATTTACTGAATTACCTTAGTAACTTAACTGTTTTAAATTGTGTTTTCTTCGGTCATGAACAATTAATAAATATAGTGCCACTTCTGTTCTAATATTTTAACTCCATTTTAATTATATGTTTATATAAGAAAACAATATAATCTCTTATATAATTGCATTGGTGAGCACTTTTACAACTTTAGAGTTCTTTTTTTGTTCGTTTGGTACTTCTGTTGTTTTACCATCAGAGAATGGCTATTGATTATATATATATATGAATATTACCATATATCAAGATAATATGGTTTCCTCCTTTAAAGCATTAATAAAGAATACTATGATATTTCTATGTTTATGGCAATGTTAAAATTAATTTGGAGGGATTGCTTTATTTATTTTATATTTATAAAAATTTAACGTAATAGAAATAACATTTTTAAGACATTGAATTGATATAAATGTTATAACCCCCAAATCTGTATTCTTCAACTACTATTAATGTTACTGTACAGGTGAACTCCCTTCTTTAAATGAGCTGAATAACACATTGTAGCTAAATTCCCTAATCTTCTCCCATCTCTCTATATCCTACACAATTGTATCAAAATATCTGGCCAATTGAATATGTCCATTTTTATTTTTTAACAATGTTTTAGATTTTTTTCCATATGTAAATATTTTTTGATTATTCCAATAGATTCAGGGAGAAAAGAGATTGAAACATATAAACTGAAAAGATTTTTTTTTTCACAAGAGACAGAGAGAGACGGAGAAAAGGGGGAGAGCCCAGAGCAGTCTCCATAGTTGTACAGTAGTTTTTGATACAGTTTCACTCCACAGGTGGGCACAGGGATGCACAGGGCAGCAACTTTGCAGGGGACCTGCCACATGGGAGGCACACCCCCACAAGCTGGAGGCCTCCAACATGGGAAGCACGCCTGGGGTGAGAGCCAAACCAGGGGACTCCCACATGGGAAACTCACCCCGGTGAGAACCAAACTAGAAACACATCCCAGTTCAGCATATAGGTCTTCATGGGCCAGGGCCGATATTCAATCATTGAACCCCAGGGCTGCAAGACAAATGCTTAACCTACTGATTCTACCCTGCATCCCCAACTGAAAGCTTAATCTTAAATAATTTTTTTTCCAAATTTATTTTATTGTTTTTGACAGAAAGACAGAGACAGAGAGAAATAGAGGGTATATGAGGAGGGCCCAAAGCAGTCTTAATATTTGTATGTCATTAGTTTTCCACATAGTTTTATTCTACAGGTGGGCATGGGGGCTATGCTTGACAGTAAACAGGCCAGGGGCCTCCCACATGGGAGTTATGCCCCCAAAAGCTGGGGGTTTCCCAAACAGAAAGCACGCCCTTGGCGGGAGCCAAACCAGGGTCTTTGCACATAGGACATTCACCCCAGCAGTAACCAAACTGGGATCACAACCAAGTTCATCGTATAGGTCCGCGTGGGCCAGGGCCAGGATTCAATCCTCAGATTCCATGGCTACAAGTCAAGCACTCAACTCACTGAGTCATCCCAGAATCCCTTCATCTTAAACCTTAAAAGTACAGTATGAGATATGTTGTGGAAATAAATTATAAAAGATCATCAGAGTTCAGTGATATAAGCTGCATATTCAAAATTACTCAGCTAATAGCTTCATTTTCTAAAGACTTTTTTTATGCACCATTAGACATTTTTTTATTTAGTTTTTTTTCCAGCTCTAAGTACTATTCTCCTCAACTCCTCAGTCCATACCTTAGAAAGAATAAGCCTCAATGACAACCCATGAAAATATTTTGATCATATATCAAACCAAATTTTTAAGAAAAGATAACAAATATAATATAATTTGATTGATGAGGAAAAAAGGTAAATAATAAAAATGGCTTATAAAGAGTCATGTCAACTAAGGGGGTCTTTTGAAAGTCAGAAGAATAAATAAGAAATTATATGAATAGGAAAGACAAAAAAAGAGTTTCAAAATGAGAATAAAGGAATACCAAACCTATTTAAGACTTCTTTAGGTAGCCATTTATTGAGCTGTTACAACTTTTATTAAAGGCTGGCATCTTCAGGTATTTAAGTTATGAATTCTCAACCAATAAAATTAAAAAAGATTGGGGAAGCTGGGATGGCTCAGCAGGTTAAGTACTTGCTTTGTAGCTCTGGAGCCTGAGGATTGAATCCTGGGCCCGGCCCATGCAGATCCATATGCTGAACTGGAGTGTGCCCCCAGTTCAGTTCTTGCTGGGGCCTATGCAGGAGAGTTCTGGCCCAGTTCCTGCCCTGTGCGGTCCTACACCCACCTGTGGAGTAAAACTATATGGAAAATTAATGTTGTCAACTATGGAGATTGCTCTGGGCCCTCCCCCTTCTCTCTGCCTTTCTCTGTCTGTCTTTCTCTGTCAAAAAACAATAAAAATAAATCTTAAAAAAATTTGAAAAAGACTTTCTCCCTTACTAAACATCAGTCAGGTTGCTCTATGCCCTCTTAACAATTGGGCCTCTATAAGAACTTCCCCCTTCGAGAGCAGAAAAGATGGTGGCATGAGAAGAGAAACCCGATACCTACCTCGGAAGGGACTTACAAACAATGGGAAATTCACAGGGGAAACCCTGAGAAACACCCTCAACTGACAGAACCACACAATGCAGAATAACACCCAAAGGTTAGAGGAAAAAGGGGCGAGCGAGAAAGGAAAGGGGAAGGAGCAATATGGGGACAGGGATGATAAACATGACCTGGGACTGGCAAAGATAAAGAGAGATTGGGAGACTATGGTCAAAGTGGAGCTAGATTGAGGGCAGGCTGGAAGCTGAGACCTGAGGAGAGTAAAAGCCCCATGAGACTGGACAATTTAACATCCGAACTCAAGGTGTGGAACGCTGTGCCCTACTCAGATCACAGAGCCTGAGGTGGAATAAGGACCACAAAGCAGTGGTGGCTGAACTTCCTAGGCTGGCAGCCAGAGAGCAGGGCACCAGCCCACCTCAGCTCGGCACACCTGGTCACTGATTTACAGAGGTAACACAACTGAGCTACTAGAGTTGACTGTTAAGAAACACCCTTTCAAGCCAGGGCTCTTGAAGTCAAAACAGCAGCTCGAGAAGAGCAAAGGATTGAGAGAGACCCACTGTGCCACCAGCTGCAGCCTGGCGGGCCCAGGCACTGGCTCACAGAAACAGCATACTGCTTCATAGAGACTGAAAGTGAAAGCAGCTCAAGTGGAGTAGAAGATTGAGAGCGACCCAGGCACACCGCCAACCATACCACCAGTCTTGCATCCAGCTGTACTGCCAGCCACAGCCCGGTGAGCCAGTCACTGGCTTACAGAAGCAGCATGCTCAGCTGCATAGATGCTCTTAAAGTGAAAGCAGCTGTGCAGAAGGGATAAAGACCCAACCTGCTGTATCCCTGCCCACACTGAACCACCAGCCCCCCTGCTGGCAGAGGAATCTGCTATTGTGTCTTAGGCCCAAATAGCTCCTACTCACACTCCCCCAATCCTGCAAACAGCCTCACTGCTTTGACTTCTAACAGCTAAGCCAGCAACCTGAAGAGCAATCCCAGGACACAGAAACTGACTGCTTCCCCTCAACCCTCTCCCAATAACTTCTTTCCCACCCACAGCTGAGCCCATACTGCAACATCCTATAAAACAGAGACATACCAGGCAGTCAGACCATAGCTTACCACACTCTCCAAAAGATGGGGAGCCTTGAGACTAAGACAGTTAAAAAAAAAAAAAAAAAGAAAGAAAGAAAGAAAGAAAGAAAGAAAGAGAAGCCCCTCTTATAGGAAACCCCCCAGAGGGAAAACATACTCATGCATAAAGAATAATAAAAAAAAAAAGACATGAAATACATTGCACACCTCAGAATCCAAAGCTCCTGCAGAAGAGCATGGATATTCTCTAGAAAATGAGCTTGCACATTTGGAATCAAAACTAAGTGAAACAGAATTCAGGGCTGCAATACTCAAGACACACAGGGAGCTTAGTAAATGTTGGCAAAGTAAGCAGACATAGTTAAATGACTGCAATAAGAAAATTTCTGATCAAAATGAATACTTTACCAATAAAATTGAGAGGTTAGAGCAGAACCAAAAGGAACTCCTCAAAATGAAAGGCATAATGGAAGAGCTGAGAAAATAATTAACCAGCATATGAAACAGGGCTGACCAGCTAGAGGAAAGAATGAGTGACATCGAAGATAGAAACATGGAAATTTCACAGAGGGAAGAAGAAAAGGAAGTGAGAATCAAGAAAAATGAAAGAGCCCTACAAGAATTCTCTGACTCCATCAGAAAGAGCAATATTAGAATAATAGGGGTACCAGAGGAAGTGAGATGAAATCTTCACAGAATCTACTAAAACAAAGAGTGGAGGAGAATTTTCCTAACCTATGGAAAGAACTAAAACTTCAAATTCAAGAGGAAATCAAGAGCCCTAGCTACCTACACCCTAACAAATCTTATCCAAGGCAGATTATTCTGAAAATGACAAAAACCAAAGACAAAGAAAGAATCATCAACACTGCGGGGTGGGGGGGGGGATATATATATATAGAGAGAGAGAGAAAAACCTATCAGGCTGTCATCAGACTTTTCACCAGAAAATCTGCAAGCCAGGAGGAAGTAGAGCCCAATCTTCAAAATATTAAAAGAGAGAAGTTTTCAGCCAATAATTAACTATCCAGCAAAATTAACCTTTAGATATGAAGGAGGAATTAAGGCCTTTTCAGATATACAGAGGCTGAGGAAATTATCCAGTTCAAAACCGGCACTCCAAGAAATACTGAAGGAGGCCATTCGTCCTGAATCAAGAAATCAATATAAATGGAGAAAAGTTGGGACAACAAAGAAACAAAAAGAAAGGAAGAAATGCATACAGGATATTCTCATATATCAATCATTACCCTAAATGTAAATGGACTAAATTCACCAATAAAGAGGCACAAGGTAGCAGACTGGATTAAAAAAACAAAATCCAAACATATGCTGCTTACAAGAGACACAGCTCAACCACAAAGACAAATATAGACTCAGGATAAAAGGAAGGAAAACAATACTCTAGGCAAATGGCAGTCAGAGAAAAGTAAAAGTGTCCATACTGATTTCTGATGAAATAGACATCAGGATAAAAAAAAAAAAGACATAAAGATGGACATTTCTTTTTGATAAAAGGGATAATACATCAAGAAAATATGACACTCATCAATATATATGCCCCCAATCAGGAACCAACAAAATTAATAAAGCAATTACTAACAGATCTAAGAGGGAAACTTGACAAAAATATAATTATAGCAGGAGATCTAAATACCCCCTTGACAACATTGGACAGATCATCCAAGCCGAAAATACATAAGGAAGTTGCAGCCTTAAATGATGTATTAGAGGGAATGGACATATTTGACATTTATAGGACACTCCATCCTGCAACACAGGGCTATACATCTTATTCTAGTGTACAAGGAACATTTTCAAGGATAGATCATATCCTGAGACTTAAATCCAACCTCAGCAAATTTAAAAACATTCAAATTATACCAAGTGTATTCTCAGACCCAAAAGCTGTGAAACTAGAGATCAACTGCAAAAGATCAATTGCAGAGAGAACCATATATACATGGACATTGAACGACATACTATTAAAAAATGACTGTATCAAAGAGGAAATAAATCAAGAGATTAGAAAATTTGTAGAAACAAATGACAATGAAAACACTACGTACCAAAATTTCCATGACACAGCAAAAGCAGTAATAAGAGGAAAAATTATATCATTACAGACCTATCTCAGGAAACAAGAAAAACTACAAGTAAACACCCTCACATCTCATCTTCAAGAACTAGAAAAAGAAGAACAGAGGTACCTCAAAGCTAGCAGAAGAAAAGAATTCATAAAAATTAAAGCAGGACTTAATGAAATTCAGACCAGAAAAACAATAGATAAAATTAATGTCACAAAGAGCTAGTTCTTTGAAAAAATAAACAAAATTGACAAGCTACTGGCTAGGCTCACCAAAGGGCAAAGAGAAAATTCTCATATTTCCAGAATATGAGATGATAGGGGAGAGATCACAACTCACTCTATAGAAATACAAACAATCATAAGAAATTATTATGAAAGACTCTGTGCCACCAAATTTGACAACCTAGAGGAAATGGACAAATTTCTAGAAACATATAGTTTACCTAAACTGAACCAGGAAGACTTGGATAACCTCAATAGACGAATCAACAGTACAGAACTTAAAACAACTATCCAAAACCTTCCCAAAGGCAAAGGCTTGGCCCAGATGGTTTTACCTATGACTTTTATCAAGCATTCAAAGAACTAATGCCTATCATCAAACTACTCCAGAAAATTCAAGAGGAGGCAACACAACCCAACTCATTCTATGAATCTAATATCTCCCTAATACCAAAACCTGGGAAGGAGAATACCAAAAAGAACAACTATAGACCAGTCTCCCTGATGAACACTGGTGCAAAAATCCTAAATAAAATTTTAGCTAACAGAATACAACAATGCATTAAAAAGATTATTCACCATGACCAAGTGGGATTCATCCCAGGGGCACAAAGATGGTTCAGCATACACAAATCAATCAATGTAATCCAGCACATAAACCAAACAAAGGATAAAAACCACATGATTATCTCAGTTGATACAGAAAAAGCATTCGACAAGATACAACACCCAATTATGATAAAAACACTGAATAGAATGGGAATTGAAGGAAAGTACCTCAACATAATAAAGGTCCTATATGACAAACCCTCAGCAAATATTGTACTGAATGGGAAAAAGCTGAAGCCTATTTTCCTAAAATCAGGAAAGGAATATAAGGTATTAGAATTGGAAGAGAAGAAGTTAAAGTGTATGCCAACAATGAAACTTCAGAAAGAGAGATGAGAAGATCCATTTTTTTTTTTTGCCATTGCAAACAAAGAAATGAAATACCTAGGAATAAATCTAACAGAGAACGTGAAGGACTTATACACTGAAAACTAACAAACACCGTTAAAAGAATTTAAAGAGGACAGAAAGAAATGGAAAGACATTCCATGTTCATAGGTTGGAAGAATCAACATAGTTAAAATGGCCATACTCCCCAAGCGATATACAGATTCAAAGCCATTCCCATCAAAATCCCACAGACATTCTTTCAAGAAATTGATAAAAAAACAACAACAACAAAAAAACAACAAAAAACCCGTCAAATTTGTATGGAACCACAAAGGACCACAAATCACAAAAGCTATGCTAAGAAAAAAGGAAAAAACTGGGATCATCTCACTGCCTGACTTTAATCTGTCCTACAAAGCCTCAGTAATCAAAACAACATGGTATTGGCAGAAAAACAGATACATAGACCAATGGAACAGAATTAGAAACCCAGAAATAAACCCACAAATACATGGACAGATTATTTTTGACAAAGGAGTGAAAAATATACAGTGGGAAAAAGAAAGCCTCTTCAGTAAATGATGCTGGGAAAGTTGAAAAACCAAACGCAAAAGGCAGAATGTGAACTGTGACATTTTACCATATACTAAAATTAACTCAAAATATATTAAAGACCTCCAAATAAGAACTGAAACAATAAATTGCATAGAAGAAAACATTGGTACTAAACTTATGGACCTGGGATTCAGGGAGGACTTTATGAATCTGACCTCATTGGCAAGGGAAGTCAAAGCACAAATAAACAAATGGGACCTTATCAAGCTAAAAAGCTTTTGCACTGCAAAGGAAACCATCAACAAAGCAGAGAGGGAATCAACCAACTGGAAAAAAAATATTTGCAAGCAATGCCTCTGATAAGGGGCTAATATCAAAAATATACAAAAACTTGTACAATTCAACAATAAAAAAACAAGCAACCATAT